>JAQZBX010032744.1:0-25715 GCA_029593785.1 Cabassous unicinctus
TTTTTTTTTTTTTTGAGGTATGGGGCCCAGGGATTGAATCCAGGACCTTGTATGTGGGAAGCTGGAGTTAACCACTGAGCCACATTGGCTCCCCTGAGTTGGTTTTTCAGTTTGTTGTTTGTGGTTGTTTTTTGTTTGTTTATTTGTTTTGTTTTTAGGAGTCACTGGGGACTGAACCCAGGACCTCCCATGCGGGAAGCAGGTGCTCAACTGCTTGAGCCACATCCACTCCTGGTATTTACTCTTTTTCTGCAAAATACAGAGAGGCACGGCTCACCTGCCTCTGTGTTCCAGGAAAGCTGTTGGGGTGGCTGAACAAGATCCAGGGACCACTTCCCGCTATCTCTTCGGCCTTCCCTCTGCATCTAATTTATCAGTCTGTTGCTGCCTTCCATGGAGTTTCTGCAGTCGCCATTTGCGGTTTGGTTTCTGGTAAACTCCTCAGGCCTTGTCAACTTGCTGGACATGCCTGTTATCTGAACCTTTTCATGGACACATTTCCAATTATTTTCCTAGGGTGCTTCTAGCCTACATGAACCTCAGTGCGTCCCAAAAGGATCCCACAGTGAGACTTGTCACCAAAATTTACTTGCTATATATGCACCTGATCTCTGCTCTGGCAAACTGAGTGCTTCCACCACACTCATGAAGCACTGAAAAGACCCGATGGTGGCAACAAAGAGGACCATAGGGGTAGACAAGGGAGGAAAACAAGCAATAATGGGAGGGAAGAAACAGAGCTAAGAGTCAGCAGGAACAGCAGGAAAATGGCCGAGAGATGACAAAATAATTTCAAGGCAAGCAGGTCATAGGATTTTATTGTTTCACATCCTCAACCACAGGCTGAATGAGTTTCTCTTAGGAAGGCCACAGAGAGAGATCTAGTAGAGTCTACATGCCACACTACTGCCTGCCAGCCAGGGAGCCCTTTAACGGAGCCTGTTTTCTCAAAACTGTTCTCAGCCTTCCCCTGGGTTTCAGCCAGCTAGTGATGCCCAGGGACTGTTTCTTCATTTTTCTAGATATGTGGCGCCTCTTCCTTGTTACTTCTTCCTGAATTTTTAAAAGATAGAGGATAGGGAAAGGGAGATTAAGGAAGAAAATCTGGCAAATGGGATTCAAGTTATTCAGTTATACTTCTAGGTAGAAATCTGACTAAAAGCCTAGGAGCTTAAAATGGTGTTTCTGGATTTGAAAATATAGTTTTAAAGATGCTTCAATTTTGTAGAAAGTCAACCCAGCCTCCTCATGGAGAAGATAAAAGATAAAAATGAAGAATCGGCCAGATGGAGAGTCAAGGAGGGTTGTGGTGGTTTGAAGCTCTACGTATCCCAGAAAAACATGTTCTTAAATCGAATCCATTCCTGTGGGTGTGAACCCATTGTAAGTAGGACCTTTGATGAGGCTCCTTCAGTTAAGGTGTGACCCACCTCACTCAGGAAGGTCTTAATTCTCTTAATGGAGTCCTTTATAAGAAATGAACTTGAGAGAGAAGGTCATGGAAACAAGGAGTTGAAAGCAATGAAACCCAGAAGAGAAAGGAGAGACTAACAGATGCTGCCATGTGTCTTGCCATGTGGCAGAGGAGCCCAGGATTGCTGGCATCTGGTCTTTGAGGAAAAAGCATTGCCTTGATGATGCCTTAATTTGGACATTTCACGGCCTCAGACTGTAAGCTAATAAATTTTCATTGTTTAAACCAGCACATGTCACGGTTTTTGCTTTAAGCAGCCTAGGAAACTGAAACGAGGGTCTCCTAGGGAAGGGTCTAAGGTCGGTCAGGAAGCCTGGGATGTGGGGCAAAACCCTGGCCTGCCCAGCGCTGCCTCTGACCAGCTGTGTGATCTTGGGCACATCACTTAGCTTCTTTCCGCATCTCAATGTCCTCAGTGTAAGGATAGGGTGTTGATCCAGATTTTCTAGATGATTCCTTTGGCTCTAACAGCCATGAATCTGTAGTTTTGATTACCAGCTCTACCCAGGACTTCATTAGAGGATTATGGATTTAAGACAAACTCAGTGGTAGAGATGCATAAATAACATCTAATTTAATAATGGATAATTGATCCATGTTTAGCTAGCTATTCGTCTTCTGTTCCAAGACAATGTACACTGAGGTTTTGGTTTTAGCATTAACTAAAATTTTAAAAACAAAATTCAGGGGGGCGGATGTGGCTCAAATGGTTGGGCGTCCATCTCCCATGTGAAAGGACCTGGGTTCCATCCCAGGACCTCCCAGTAAAATAAAGAAAAATATAGAAGGCACGTGGATGTCCAGGCCCCATGAGTGGGCGAGCCCCCAGGCCCCCCATACGGTTGCGCTGTCAAGCCCCCCAAGCCTGACATAACAGGAGAGTGACACAAGAGAGAGCCAAGATGAGACACACCAAAAAACCAGGAACTAAGGTGGTGCAGGTGGCAGAACACCTCTCTCCCACATCGGAGGTTCCCAGGATGGAATCCCGGTGAAGACAGGAGAAGAAGGATGAGAAGAGAGGGCAGGAAACAGACACAGAGAATTGCCTAACGAATGGACACAAAACAGCAAAAACGGGGAAGGGGGAGAGGGGTTAAAATGGTAAAAGTAAGTAAATAAATAAATCTTAAAAAAAAAAAACTCAATTCATGTTTGCAAATGCTTTCACTTCTGTGATGTTTCTGAGGGACACTCACACAAATTTTCACCATATTCTTCCTTGTCTTGGCAACAGAGAGGTCCAAGAAGTCCTCTTTCTGGGCCCATAAGTTCTTTTCCGGCAGCCACCACGCTGTGTTCCTGGTCATTTTGGTCCTGCAGGACTGCTCTTTGGGATGAGAGATGGGCCCTGGTCACTTCTTCCTTCTAGAATTTAATAGACCTGACTCCACTGCTTTGGATTTCTAGACAAAAGCACTAAGTCCTCGCATCCCCTAGAAGCTACCTTAAGGGTTGAGCTTTAGCCCCTTCTTGAGAGGAGCTATTTTTCATGGAAAATGTGGTGTTTCTGTTTTTTGAAATTTGGGCTGAATGGAGTTCTTAGCAATGATTGCATCAAGCCTAAATTCTCTTCTCCACCAATGGTTTTTTGGCCAATGGCCTCTGTAAGATTATTTATGAGAGATTCCTAATAGGCCACTTAGGCCCATTCAATGCTCAAGGTAGTTTGTCCAGCACGTGGTCTTGGCAGCCTACTGCAGACCTTGTCTATTATGCAGGGCAGACCAAGCCACCCCCTCTGGCATTTTGAGGGTTCGGGACCATTTCATACCCTGCCTGAGACAGTGGCTTTCTTTCTTGCAATAACAACTTTTTTGATTCCGCTAAGTCCATGTACATGGAGAGATTTCAGAATAACCAAGAGCTGTTTGCTTTACTTGCAAAAGAGTTGCAAGGAATAAATGCATTACTTTATGAAAATTGCATTGAACTAAACTTGGCATAAATAAGCAATCAGTGAATATTATTATTATTATTACTACTATCAGACTATTCATCACCAATGACCTGCAAGTTGCAAAGCAGCTGAATTTAAAGACAGGTTCCAGACATAGTCTAGCCTAAACTTATAAATGGGTGAGCTGAGGCCCAGAGAAGAAATCAGACTTTCCTGACACAGAATTCACTAGGAGCAAAAATGGAATTAGAGGGAAGTGGATGTGGCTCAAGCAGCTGGGCACCAGCCTATCATATGAGAAGTCCCAGGTTTGGTTCCTGGTGCCTCCTAAAGAAGACAAGCAAGACAGTGAGCTGACGCAATGGGCTGGTGCAGCGAGCTGATACAACAAGATGACGCAACCAAAAGACACAGCGAGGAAACACAATGAGAGACACAAAAAGTGGGGAGCAGATGTGGCTCAAGCAATTGGGCGCCTCCCTCCCACATGGAGGTCCTGGGTTCAGTTCCTGGTGCCGCCTAAAAAAAAAGAAGACAAACAGACAGAGAGCACACAACTAACAGACACAGAGAGCAGACAGCAAGTGCAGACAACAAAGGGGAAGGTGAGAAATAAATAAATTTTTAAAAAATGGAATTAGAATCCAGGTTAAAAAAATATTGATTTAAAAATTTTAGATCACTGAAGCCAGCTAATATTTCCCAGAAATTTTTGAGACAATAAAGTGACAGGATAATCCTAGGTCTTCCAGAGAAATTTTGGAGAAGTACTTCTCTCCTCCCCTCATTGCTCCTTTTTTCCATTGACCCTTAAGCTTTCCTTCCTAAGATCCCAATGTGATGGTTGGGCTAATGTGTGAACTCGGCCAGGTCATTGTGCCCAGTGGTTTGGTCCAGCAAGCACCGGGCTAATTGTAACACAAGGACATTTATGGACTTAAGCCATCAGTGAGTTTACTACATAGATGGCTGATTACATCTGCATCAACCAGGGAGAGTGCCCTCAGTCAGCAATGAATCACGCTTTATCCAATCAGTTCAATGCCTTAAAAGGGGAAGTGACTTCAGCATTCAGGGAGAATTCCCCAGCTCATCTTTGGACAGCCAACATCTCCCAGAAACTCATCAAGGACCTTCACTGGACTTTCACTGGAGCCCCTGGCTTGCAGCCTGCCTGCGGAACCTGGACCTGTGCATCCCCACGGTCACGTGAGAGACTCTTATAAAATCTCATGCTATTGACAGATCTCTCCTGTTGATTCTGTTTCCCAGGAGAACCCAGACTAATACACGGAAGAAGTCCCCTTATTCTCCCTGCCTCCCTCAGAGGCAGCTGGGCCAGAGCTGTGTCTCAGGTTTGTGGAGAGCTGGGACGCTTGTCACTGTGGGGAGAACTAAGGGAATGTCATGCTTATTGCAAGCCAGGTGCCTCAGGTGGTAGAATGGAAATAAGGAAAGTTTTTTCCTAAATTTCACGAGTTCTTCCTTTTCAGATGACACTGCTTCATGGAGGCATTGGGTCATTTAGATAAGTAGGGACCTTGCGTGGTTCATTTACCACAGAGTGCCCTGGCGCCTGGCAAAAGGCCTGGCACTTAGCACTCACAAACATTTGTTGAACTAACGAGCACACTTAGTTATCGTCCTCTAATCACACTGGAGGTTTTCACATTGGCTTCTCTTGAGGTGTTAATTTTCCCTCCAAGATGTTGATTCTCCTTGGTCACGTGGGAAGGTAAGACGGGGAGTCGGTTATCCCCAGTTCTCAGTGGAGCCAATTTAATGCTAGGGACTTTTCACCTGGCACGGTCATTGGTGTGATTCCAAAGTAGTAAAACTGCCTGGCGTTGCCTTCTGCCTGCCTTGCCCAGAGCCTGGTGGAAGGTACCCTGAGCAATGAATGGGCCTGAAAGCAGTGGCCGTAGCAAGGGGGAAAGCGCCCTCCTTCTTGGCACTCCTGCCTTGGAAATCCTACTCTGCCTCTGGCTTCTGATGACTTCAGGGTAGGGTGACACACGAGCATCTGCGCGGCGCTGGCCATGGGAACGCTGCCCAGGCGCACAGGGAGCTTCTTACAAATGTCTGTGACTGGGGGAAAGCCAATTCTTAGCTATCCTTGTCCCATCTGCAGGAATAGTAACCCCTTACAAATTAAACCTGGACCCAGAGGCCCAAGTAGCAAATCTGTGTCAGTCCTTTATATTTCCCATTAGAATTGTTCGTGCACATAAACAGCAGATGGTAGATTAAGGAGACATGTTCTA
This sequence comes from Cabassous unicinctus, assembly GCA_029593785.1. Taxonomy (NCBI): domain Eukaryota; kingdom Metazoa; phylum Chordata; class Mammalia; order Cingulata; family Chlamyphoridae; genus Cabassous; species Cabassous unicinctus. Next base: position 5,639 of record JAQZBX010032744.1, read on the forward strand.
TTCATGTAGAATAAATTGGTCTGAAATGTGGATGTAGAGTACTCATTTGGCAGCGTATAATACCGGCTCTAGTGGAAGACTGCAGCATGCTTTGAGGCTGCCTGGGCGTTTGTGGCAGAGCTTTCTAGAGTCAAAGTAAGAGGGACTGTCTGGAAGGAACAAACACCTGTACACTTTCCCTAAAAGCCTGGAACATCCAAACCGTGCTCTTCAAGTGGTTCAAAAACCAGATGACTTCCGTAAAAGCAAAAGAGCTCACAGTGACCTAGTCACTTTATTTTTATGTGTTTTGCTCTGTTACATTTTGAAGTAGGTGTGTTGACCTGTGAGCATCTGCCTACATGGGCATCTGGGCAAAAACTAGGCAACAGATTTTGAGCCCCTTGGTTCTTCTGTTTGATTGGAAATAAGCTTCCTCCTTGGGCTCTAATTTGCAATGTTTAATGGAGTAGAAATGATTGGGCGCTTGTTGTTGACTGTCCCTGTTAGAGAGAAGCCGTGCTTGGTGTCACAATTGAGCTCTTTGCCCATTTTTTGGTTACCTCCAGTGCTGGAACACTGCGTCCAGGCACTTAGACCCAGCAGTCGGAGGCTCAGACCAAGACACTCCAGGCTGGCTACCATGGGGCCTTACCCTCCCAGACCCTGGAAGTCGGCCCAAGGCCAGCCCCACCAGAACATGCGGTTCAGGACTCAGGACACATCCAGGGTAGCTGTGCCCTTCTGGCAAGTCTTGGAAAACTTGCTCTGTACATCTTAAGGTCAGTGTGCACCTCAGGGAAGAGGGTAGTTGTTTGTTTCATGGTGAATTTGTGTGCCAGGGTGGCCCTGCAAGTAGGATAAGCCTAAGAGCTGGGCAGCATTTGTCTTTGGTCAAATGGAATACAAAGTGGCCACTGGCAGGCTGCCACTTTCCCGGATGACGTCCCATGAGCAGCTGCAATGCTCCACTGCCTGTAAAATGTCAGAACGCCTTTGACGCCAGGCTGAACATCCCAGGTGCTTTCCTCTGTTTCTTTTCTGACCTAGCTTGTGTCCACTGACAGGTCCTGCTCACTGTTCACTGGTCGAACACTTGTTTATCTGTGGTCAAAATATGAATACAGCAATTCATTTGGAATCTGGCTAATCCAGCTTAGGGTGGGAGTCTTATTTCCACCACTTCTGGTGCCGTATTTCTATAAACTCCATTTTGAGATCTTATTAGTTTCAAAAATGTTTATTATGAAATATTTTCATATACAGAAAAGTACAAAGAATAATATAACAAACATTCACCCACTCTCCAACTCTATCAAAGTCTTTTTTTTCTTTTTGGAGGAGGAGCATAAAAGATTAGAGATGCACTTGACATGTCCCTGCACTCCCAGTTTCGTGTCCATCCCTTCTCCCCTGTTTCCTCCCTCCTTGCTTCTCTCCCTCCCCAGAAGTGAGCATTATCTCAGCTTTGGTACTTTTCAATCTCATGCATGTTTAGTAATATTATTTTATGTGTATATGTCTTTAAAAATATACAGCATTGGGGAGCGGCTGTGGCTCCAGCCATTGAGCTCCTGCTTCCCACATGGGAGGTCCTGGCTTTGGTTCCAGGTGCCTCCTAAAAAACAAAAACAAAAACATACAACAAGCAAAACAAACAAACAAAAAACCAACTCAGGGGAACCGATTGAGGCTCGGCGGTTGAATGCCAATTTCCCATATACAAGGTCCCAGGTTCAATCCCTGGCCCTAGCACCTAGAAAAAAAAAAAGAAAAAGTATATATATATATATGTATGTATATATATGCGTGTGTGTGTGTGTATGTATATATATATATATATATATATATAGCATTGTTTTGCACATTTCAAAACTTTAGCACTTTGCTTTCGGATTTTTATCCAATTGTATTGTTTTCCACTATAGTACTATGTAGCATTCTATTTTATGACTATACCATAATATAGTCATCTACTCTCCATTTGATTGGTATTCCTCTTCCAACCCCCCCTTTTTTTCTGGTTTTATAAAATACTGTAATAAATATTCTAGTATATGTATCCTAGTGTGCAGGTGAAAGATTTCTTTCTAGGATGTATACCTAGAAGTAGAATTACCAATTCTATGAATTCTGCCAAATTGCTGCCCAAGATAGATGCCTGCTAACAGCATGTGTGAGATCTTATTTCTCCACATCCTCCCGGCCCTTGGTGATATCACATTAACATATTTCACCAATTTGAGGATGAAATTTGCATTTCCCTAATTATGAGTGCTTCAAATCTGTTTTCCATACGCAGATTTTCCATTTTCCTCTTCTGTGGTTTGCCTCTTTCCATATTCCGTCTCTTTTCCTATCGATATGTTTGTCTTTTCTTTATTCATTTTTAGGGTATATTTTTAAATTTAGGACATAATCTTTTTTCAGTTTTAAGCATTGCAAATATCTTTTTCCTGGTCCACACCTTGTCTTCTAAATTTCTTTATGTGTGTTTTGGTGAATAAAAGATTTATATTTTTATGTACTAAAATGTAGTTTTATGGTTTGCCCTTGTTTTACTTGTTTTTTGTCTTTTAAAGGAAATCTTTCTGCTCCCCACCAGATGTAATAAATAAATTATTCATTTTCTCCTATAAGTTTTACAGCAGCCCCAACCCCAAATTAGTTTTTATTTTTAGAGAAGTTGTAAATCTACAGACAAGCATGCCGAATATACAGAGTTCCCGTATAATGTTCCTGTTATTAACACCTTGCATTAGTGTGGCACATTTGATACAACTGATGAAAGAATATTATAATTGTGCTATTAACTATAGTCTATGGTTTACATTAAAGTTCTTTCTCTGTGTTGTACAGTCTTATGGTTTTTAAAATGTTTTAAAATTTTTACTGTAGTAGCATATATACAGCCTAAAATTTCTCCAGTTTAGATTTTTAATAGGCTTAGAATTGCTTTTTGTGTGTGGAGCGATGTAGGGTTCTAATTTTATGGTATTTTTCATAAAGATCATCAGTTACTCCAGAACATTTTTTGCATAGCCCCACTTTCCCATACGGAGCCAATTCTATCTCTAGGAGCAATGGAAGGGGATAGCGTTGGGGGAAACTGAGTGAGACCTGGCTGAGGAAGAGGGGCTGCCCTGTAAGAATTAGAGACGTTACCCCTGATGAGAACTCCCTCATATTGGTGAAAAATACCAACTTTTCTCTCTCTTCTTTTGACTGCCATTCTTTTGCTGTTATTTTCCGGAAGGCAAGGGGGTCTTGGTAAGGCTGTTTGCCGGGTCGGCCTCCTTGTGGCTCAGAGCAGGCCAGTCAGGGACAGAGAATGGACCTGTAGGGCGCAAATGGAGAACAGCCTCATTTTATCTGTCCTTTACCCAGAGAGGCACCACCCAGTTTCTTTATAGCTTTGCAACCTATGCAAGTATCCCTAGTCAGTATGTGGTTTAGTTTATTTAGTTTAGTTTTTTTTATATTTTATCTTTTTTGTTGTTGTTGTTTGTTGGTTTGATTTTGAAAAATTGGGTAGCCAGGCCAAACTTAAGTGTGTAAGGAAAGAACAATATTTCCACTCCCAGAGAAGAGAAGCTGAACGGAGTCTTCAAGTTACTGAGTGGCTTCGGCTTTCTTAAAAATATGTAAGAGCCCCTGTTGGAGACAGCAATTCTTGGTTAACTGCCCATGTTTAGGAGTAGGAGACTAAAAAGCTAGTTGAAAGCATTGAGAGAATAGGTGAGACTAGTCAACATTTATCTTCATTGCAGAGTGATCTGGCTGAGCTGTTGGTTAGGAAAACCCTTGATATCAGTTTTCCTAGGTCTTCCATTTGGACTATCAGGTTCTGTAGGGAAAAGTCTAACTGTCTTCTGTCTTAGCCAAGTGGAGGAAGAGGGCTGGGGTCTCAGCGTTGAGTTGCCTATGACAGCCATCTCCCTCTCTTAGACAGGATACTACACCTTTGCTGTGCCTGGCCTCCCATAGACCAGAAGACCCTCCAGTCTTCTGCCAGAATGGGAGAAGTTACTTACATACTCCAGCTGCAGTGTGGAGCAGAGGGGGGACTCAAAGGCTGAACTGTTTCCCAAACAGCTTCCACTAAATCCTCCTTAACTTAGTATCCCTTTCCCTCTCAATTCCAGAGGTGCCCGATTCTGCCAGTGTCTGAGCTCTTTGAGGTGTCTCTGCATAATCTCTTCCCACTGCTGATTTAGGATTTGGCTGTCCCGGGTCTGCTAAGTCAGTTATCACTCATCCACTTGCATTCAAGCTTCCATATTTTATTGCTGTTTTATCCTCTTCTGTTCTCCCTAAGCTTGTGAACTTATATCCTTTTAAGAAATCCCTTTACTGTGGTTTTAGTGGAGTGTTGAGAGGGAGTGAAATTATATGCATGTATTCAAATCGACATCCTAAGCTAGAAACCTTTCTTCCATTTTCTATAACTTTTTTTTAGCTTAGAGAGGTGAATGGTTTATTAATTTATTTTTAATCTTTCTTGTTTTATAATAGATGCATTCAAAGTTACCAATTTCCTATTAAGTATTCTTTCTACAATAATTCATGTGTTGCTCTTCCTCGTTGGGTTCCAAACATATCATAATTTCCACTCTGATTTCCATTAAGTTCCTGAGCTACTCAGGAATGAATTTTAAAATTTCCAGGCATATTATAAAGCTATGTGTGGTGGTTTGGAACTGTATGGACCCCAGAAAATCATGTTCTTAAAGGTAATCCATTCCTGTGGGTGTAAACCTATTGTAAGTAGGATGTTTTGATGAGGTTACTTCAGTTAAGGCATGGTCCAGGGTGGGTCTGAATCCTCTTACTGGAGTCCTCTATAAGACAATGAAATTCAGACAAAGGGGGAGAGAAAGCCACAGAAGCAAGAAGCTGAAAGCAACAAATGCAGAAGAGAAGGGAGAGATCAGCAGATGCCACCATGTGCCTTGGCATGTGATAGAGGAGCCCAGCATCTCCGGTAGCCTGTGTTTGGGGAGAAAACATTGCCTTGATGATGCCTTGATTTGGACATTATCACAGCCTCAAAACCGTAAGCTCGTAAGCTAATAAATTCCCTTTGTTTAAGCTAACCCATTTTATGGTATTTGCTTTCAGCAGCCTAGCAAACTAACTAAAACACTGTTTTTATTGTTGGTTTCTTTTTTTTTTCAATGTTCAGTTCCTTTGATAACCCCCGTCTTGTTGAAAGGCAGCTGCAGGAAGCTAGGCAATGCTCACTTGAAGAGCTTGCCCTGATTGAAGGCTTTGCCCACATAGTGGAAGGCCCCTTCCCAGGAAAAACGCACTTGGAACAGTCTCTGGGTCTCCTCACTGCCAGATCCAGTTTTTGCCATGTGTACGACTCATAGCCCACCTGCCAGTCTGGTCAGCAGAAAGGCAAGCTCCCGGCCTCGGAAGGCACACAGTCCAGAAATGGAGCTGCTATCGTCGTTTCCAAAGGCGATGGCACTGGCAAAGGCATTCTTCCTCAGCTTACCCAATCACTGGAACATTCCCATGATGAGGCTGCGGCTCATGAAGGTCCGGGTGAGCCCTTCACGGAAGCAGTACTAAGATTACAGCAAGGAGCAGCCATCTTTATAAAAGTACTCCTCCAAACATGGCAGCGCCGTGGAAAGCGTGGGCTCGTGGGACTCCTTCTGCTGACATTCCCCCAACACCAAGGTCCTCCTGGGCAGGTGAGCAAAGGGGTTGCTAGCCTTCGGCTCAGCAGCCAGTAGCTGCTCACTCTCCTCCTCCTCAGGAGCAGGGGCAGCTGCCCTTTTCTCCTTTCTGCTCAGTGGATCTTTCTCTTTTTGTGAACTGCTATTTTTTAGGCTGGCTCTCTGCAAACTTTTTTTTTTTTTAATATACTTAAAAAAAATTTTTTTTTTAAAGATACTTAGGTTACATAAATGTTACGTTAAAAATATAGGGGAATCCCATATGGCCCACTCCCTATCCCTCCCACACTTTCCCACATTAACAACATCCTTCATTAGTGCGGTACATTGGTTACAATTGATTAACACATATTGGAGCATTGCCACTAAGTGTGGACTATAGTTTACATTGTAGTTCACACTCTCCCACACAGCTTTGTAAGTTATGACAAGATATGTAATGGCCTGTATCTGTCATTGCAACATCATTCAGGACAGTTCCAATGCTCCAAAAGTGCCCCGACTTTATACCTGTTTTTCCCTCTCTCTCCCCTCAGACCCCCGGTGGCCACTGCCTCCACATCAATGATAAAACTTCTTCCATTGCTAGAATCACAATAAGTCTATAGTAAAATAACAGTAAGTCTACTCTAGTCCATCATTCATCCCCCAATTCTGAGGATTCTGGGATGGTGATGCCCACTCCACCTCTAATTGAGAGGGGGCTTAGATCCCATAGGGCAGATGGATGAGACTCTGTTGCTTGCAGTTGTGGGTTCTCTCTGTTCCTTGGGATGGTCATTGTCTCTATGCAAACGTTTTAGCATCAAACTGGGCCATCTTCTCACAGAGTTTCACCTCCCCCAACACAGCCTGGAACTAGTGCTGTTTAATGCAAGTGAGGGATCAGTGATTGCTGTTGGGGAAGGCGTGGCAGAAAGGGGCCTGTTTGTAGAGTCACAACAGGGTGCAGACAATTGTGAATCAGCCAGTGTCACATGCTCACCCACCTGAAAGGTCTTCACCTTCAAGTGAGCACCCAGCAGCCCCAGACTTCGCCTCACCGCCTCCTTTGCATTGTCTGTGGCCTGCTTGTTGTGATGCATGATGCCCAAGGTGGCAAATACTGGCTGGGGGACTGTGTCACTGTCACCCACACTCACCTGCTACACCACCTGCACTGCTTCCCCGCAGCTCCTCATTGCTCACCTAGTAGGTAATGGCGTTGCTCTCAAGCACCCAGAATCCATCCTCATCCCCAAATGCTGGGACTTGGCTGGCAGGAAATTTACAGAAAAACTCAAGCGTGTGGTTGGTTTGGCCGAAAGTGGAGTGTTGTGGTGGGCATGCAGACCTGGTCAGCCACGGGCCTGGCAGGATAGATGTACAGGGTCCCATTCACCATGATTCTGCAGAGAAAGCTTTTGCTGATTTCTAATTTAACTGCATGCACTCAGAGAACATGGCCTGAATGACACTGATTCTTTGAAATGTGTTGAGATTTCTCCTGTCTCCTAATACATGGTCAACTTTTGTGTATGTTCCATATGTGCTGGAAAAGGATGGAGAGTCCCCATTTCTTGGTGCAAGATTCTCTGTGTATCTATTAGAGCTGAGACCTTGATGATTTTATTGTTCTAATCTTCTGTACCCTTAGTAATTTTTTATTTGCACAATCAGTTTCTTCCCTGTGATTATTTTTGTTTATATATATATATATATTTTTTTTTTTTTCTTTTTTCTTTTTTCCCCCAGGGGACAGTGCAAATGCAGTCCCCCACTACCACAAATTATGCAGTCAAGTTTCCTGTATTCGGGGAAATCGCAGGGGTCAGCACATCTGGAGTGCAAATGGATAAGCCTCGCCCTGGGAAAACCACCTTCGTGATCATGTTATCTCCCCTGCCAGGTAAGTATGCTTCATATATTTTGTAACTATGTTGTTAGGTATATACATATTCATGATTGGTAGTTTTCTTTTTTTTTTTTTTTAAAGATTTGTTTTATTTATCTCTCCCCACCCCCTCATTGTTTGCACTTGTTGTGTCTGTTCATCTTCCTTATTTCTTTAGGAGGCACTGGGAACTGAACCTGGGACCTCCAATGTGGGAGGGAGGCACATAATTACTTGAGCCACCTTCATTCCCTGCTTTGCTGTGTCTCTCATTATGTTTTCCTTCTTGTGTCTCTTGTTGCGCCAGCTTGCTGCACCTGCCCGTTGTGCCAGCTCGCTGTATTCTTTTGGAGGCAATGGGAACCGAACCAGGGACCTCCCATGTGGTAGGCGGAAGCCCAATCACTTGAGCCATGTCCACTTCCCTATATTTTATTTAATACTCCTTATTAATGCTTTTGACTTACTTTATATTTTTTTTCTAGTTGATATTTCTTCCCCAGCATTCTGTTGCTTTTTATAGAATATATTTTCCATCCACTTATATTTTCAACCTTTCTCTGTTTTTCTTTGCCCATGTGGGTTCTAAGTGTGTCTCTGGTGATCATAATGGGGCTGCATTTCCTTAAATTTAAATTTTATTTCTGATATATGTAATCACTCACATAGTAATAAATTCTAAAGATACTAAAGGTAAATAGTGGGAAATTTCCCTCTCTTCCCCTTTCTCCATCTTCCTTATTGCTCCTTCTGGAGGAGGCCAGTATTGTCAGTTTCTTGCTAGAGATAATCATTGTGAATATAAGTAAATATATTGGGTACACTTATTCCTTTACGGTAGCATTATGTGCACTGTTCCGTATCCTGCTTTTTCATCTCTAAGGGATTTATTCTTAACTGTTCATAAAGCACTTCCTCATTTTTTCTGAGTGACTGCATATTAGTTTACTTTATGAATGTACCCAAATCTATTTAACCCACTCCCATTAGTGGATTTTTAGGTAGTTTCCAATCTTTTACTATCACACACAATGCTGCAATGAATAATCTTTACAAACTTTATTTGAACATGTGCAAATATATCTATAGGATGAATTTTTAGAAGTGGAATTGCTGGGACAAAGGGCATGAACTTTTGTAATTCTGTAATTGCCCATTTATTTACTCGCCATAGAGCCTTTCCAGTCTATACTCCCACCAGCAAAGCGAGTTCTAATTCACACTCCCACCCCCTTGTTTTCCCACTTCCTCACCTTATCAGCCAGAGGCTAGTCAATTAAAAAACAAAACATCTCTAGGTGTGTCTCTAGGTGGCGGGTATTCAAAACAAGGAACCGATCACCTCAGTGGAAGTGAGCGAAGAGTCAAACCTGGGGGCTGAGGCAAGCCTGGAATTAGCAAGAGCAGGAAGCTGCTTCCGCCAGCATTGGAGCCCAAGGCCGCCATGTTGCTGGATCCCAGGAGCCGGGGCCACCGGAAGAGGCTGGAACCACAGCGAGCCTGCCTGGCAGGACCTGAGACCTTGCAGGGGCAGAGAAGAGGGAGCTGGAGGAGAAGTAGCCGCTGACAGAGATGCCCCTGGTGCAGAGAGTGAAGGGGGAGAAATACCCACTTCTCCTTTATTCTGCCTTCCTGTTTTCTGCCAGTGCCTCCCATTTCTGGAAACTACCTGAATTCTGCAAGAGATCTTGGAAAAGGCGTTTCCTTATGACACAGTCCAAGGGAGAGGAGGCTGGGGAATGGATTTAAGAACAAAATAGCCATGACTCAGCTCCATTATAACCCTTCTTCCTATATTCAACTCCCAAAGAACAATAGCATCATGCTTCTGCTGACAGAATGCAACTCATCTTTATAGGAACTCAGACACTTAAGCCATTTCCCCCCGAAAGGGACACATAAAGTTCAGTCACCCACCATATCACCTCCGTTGTCCAGGATCTTCTCTTGACGAACAGTTCTCCCCTTCAAGTCTGAATGTGGTTCTTCTGTTTGTAACTTAAGTATGATCAATATCCCGCATACAAAATAGTCAGGGAACGGGAAAGAAAAAGAAAAAGAAAAAGAAATAATTAGTTAATACATGCATCCAAAAATAGGCAGAGCTGTTCAGTCTTTATGTCTCTTACTGGCCGTGAGACTAATGGATATTCTCCACTTTCTACTACCTCTGCCAGCACTTGGCTATTTGGGATTCTTTACCCAGAGGAGTGACTCAACCTGTTTTCCCAAAGGGACTGCTTTCTTAATAGGCCTGCCTTTACTGGGTGAAGTGCCTTCCACTGACTATTTTGGTGATAAGGTCATGGTAAAACCAGCAGGGCAGAAAAGGGCTGCAAATGGATATGAGAACAAAATAAGCAATGACTGGCAAACTCTCCAGTACGGGGTGCCATCCAATGCTTTGATTTTTGCTAATCTGGTCATTAAACAATGGCATATCAATGTTTTATTTTTTATTTCCTTTGAATATCTTTCCATATATTTAAGAGCCACTTGGATTTCTTTTTCTGTTGAACTGTCAATTTTGTCTATTTTTCTTTGAATTGTTGATTCCTCTTTATGTATTAGTGAAAGTAGCTTCTGTCTGTGGTATCAATTGCAAATACTTTTTTCCAGGTTTAAAAGGCACTTTGTCATACATTAAATTTTTGTCATACATTAAATTTTTAAAAACATATTTAGGTTTATTTCTGACTTACCTTGATCCGTCGGTTTGCTTATGTATTCTTATCACATTGCTTTTTAAATTTCTTATGGCTTTATATTATATTTTAATATTTGGTGGAAGCTAATCCTCTCCGTTTATTCTCCATTTTCAAAATATGCCTGGATATGGAGCTCTAAAACTCACCTCCCCCCCCTTCCTGCTGTCACCTGTGTCGCTACCGCGCCCTCAAGCTCTGGGCACACGGGTCTCTCCACCTCCTCTCCTGCCACACCCCCGTATTTTCTCAGCTCTCTCTGCGCTGAGCCCCTGCTGTTGCTCAAGCCCAGCATTTGCCCTTTTCTCTTCATCTCTGTTCACAGTTTGGAGAAGCCTCACCCCTGCCACCACGCTCCCCCTAGTTATTCAGGTGGGATTTCCCTCTGGCCTTGAGGGGACTTTGGGCTGTGGCAAGCCCAGGTTCCCCCTCAGGCGGCAGCTGACTCAGTTCCTGGGGGAGGCTGAGTCCTGTCCTCTCCGTGCATTAGAGCCTCAGTTTCCCTAAACTCACAGCCTCAGGCGGTGGGCGGCTGCCTTTTTCCCCCCAGCTGCCTTTTATGAGGACACCCATAAAAGGTGCCTGGGAAAATGAGATGAGCCTGGCTCTCCCTCTGCCTTGAGCAGGAGGGACACTTCAAGTCCCTGCTGTTGGCTTCCATCTGCTTCTGTTCCTTGGAGAGGTTTAGCTTGTTTCTGAGACCAGTTGTGTTTTATTGCATTTCTGTTTTGCTGTTTTAGCGCGAGCTCTCTTTTTTGTCTTTGGAACAGAGGGGGTATGATGAAACATGAACTTTTGGTACCATCTTGACCAGACTATTCACTTAGATTGAGAGACAGTCAGTTAAAAGCTCTGACATCTCTTTCTCACAGGCTGCTGCTAAAATATTATCTCAAACTTCCTATACTTGTGTGGTGGTTTTGGGGTGCAAATGCCGGACCTCACAGCCATTGCTTCTAGTGGAAGCCCAGCTGGAGGAAGTGCAGGTGGCTGTGGCTGCAATCTCCAGCCTCGGCCTGGCCTCTGCAGCTTCCTCTTCTGTGGGCCTCGGCACGTGATCTGGCCCCTGTGTCACAGGAAATCCTAATAAACAGTGCTGTCGTTGCTACTCTCTTTACAACCGGGGCCGTCAGGTCAAACTCCGGCTATTCCCCCACACGTCCTTCTTGCATGCTCATTCTTCTTTCTTACTACCTTTTATCTCAAGGGAATCACTGCCCCTCCTTTTGACCAAAGCTTATTCCTCAAACTCTCCTAATTCTTACCCCTGGTCACTACCTCAAGTGTCCTGCTTCATCCGTTTCTCCTTCATCTATCTGTGAAGTCTACATTTTACTCCGGATTCTTTTATTCCTTCAGCATATTATCATGGTGAAGCGCCTCTTGTCTTTCTCTGCTCCCTACCTCACCCCTTTCCACCAAGACCAACTTTCTCAAGACATCAGTCTTTGCTCACTGCTCCCACTTCCTCGCCACCCTTTTCTTTGTCAACAGACTGTGATCAGCTCTGAGCCCCCATTACTCCACTGAAACCACGTGACGAAGGTCAGGAAGGTCATTGATGAGCTTTTAATTGCCAGATCCAATGGTGCCCGCTCCGTTTGTGTTGTTTGGCTTTCCTGCAACATCCTCCCTTTGGAAGCCCACACGTCTTTGGCTTCCATGGCCTTCCCTCCTCTTGTTTTCAGGACACATCTCCTTTATGGTTGTTCTGCCTCCACCCTGCCCTTGCTCTGGCCTCCATCCTCTTTTCCACCTCTTCCTGCACACTCTCTCTGGTTTTTTCATGCAGGTGATGCCCATATCCAAATCTCCAGCCCCGAGCGCTCTCCCCTGTGGCCCACCAACCACTGGACACCTGGGGGACAGCAACCAGGCTCATCCATGTGAGTGTGCCCATTCAAACGAGCATGTCTGGCCCCTCTCCTCAAACGTGTGCACCCTCCGCATTCACTATCCTGATAAGGCTACCCTCCTAGCCACCCTGCCCCCACCTGAGTAAGAAACTTCAGGGTCGTAGTGGACTCTCTCTTTCCTTCATCCCTTACGTCCAGTTTCTCATGAGACCTGGTCAATTCTATCCCCATAAGTGCTCCAGCACCCTTCACTCCTCTCTCTAGTCACTCTACCACTTCGGCTCAGGCCTAGACTATGACCGTGGGCTGCTGAGTATTCTCGCCTTCCCCAGCCTTCCCATTCATCCCCATCCCCCATATGCAGAGGAAAACATGAGGCGGGATTGAAGGTCCGATGACCAGTTAGGAGAGATGACTGTGAGCCAGAGAGGATGAGACAGGAGACTGGTGATAGGAAAAAGAGGACACATAGGACGCTGTTAAGGCAGTCGGGGTGGCTGTATTTAGAAGCTTATACATCAGCCCATAGGCTAGCACTAGCGGAGTCTGATCATCCAGCCAGTTACACTCCCTTCTGTGACAGCATCTAGCTCAAGACATTGAACAAAGTTTCTCACGATGAACTTTAGAGCAAGATGGGGACCTACATGATATCTAATGAAGTTCCCTAATCTGATGGGTCTTGTAGCTAGCAGACCTTCACCAGGACCCAGGGACGCAACCAGAGGCTGTATCTCAGAAAGAGCATAGACTTTAGGGTCCAAGGAACTGGATTTTAGATCCCATTTTTCTGTTATTCATGGTCTGTATGATCTTGTACAAAATATCCTTTCTAAATCTTCACCTTTTGCTGAGTATGATGCTACCTACCTGATTTACCTGAGAGACTTGTAGAAATGAAATAAAGCAATATGTGCAAGCATTTCGAGACATAGTAGAGATGGTAATCAATCACTGTTGCTGAATAGTGGGGCGATGATGGTGGTGGTGGAGCAGAATCTAAAAGATTTCATAGGGAAACAGCACCAGAGGGCCAGCACTTTATGCTGTAAGAGACACAAAAAACCAAGTGTTGATGAAAGTAGCTTTTTATTCATGATAGTCTATTAGCTCTCAATAAAGACTGATGGGAAAATGTAGTGGGGCTTCCTGTGTCTCATTCAAAATTGAACTTATCCCACCAGCTTCAGGCAAAGATGCTGGGACATGGTGCTCTCTTCCCAGAAAGGAGAAACTACCTCCGTGTGTTCCTTGCATGGGAGGAGTCAGCCGATATGGCGTCTTGGCCCTACCTGCCCATTCATGAGGGCGCTCAGGAAGAAGGAGACAGGGGAGAACCTGTTTCTAGGCCCACCCCACTGGTGACACAGTCCAATGAAGATCAGGGTCACACCAACTGGAAGACGTGCCAATGTCAGTCTATTCCTGGGTGGGCTCTGGAAGAAGAGGGAGGAAAGCCACCCTGTGCCCTTCTCCTTCTCCAGGACAGCAGCCTTCCTTGGCCTTTGGGTAGAAGTCACTGGGGCCAGGAGGCAGTTTTGAAGGACATATTTGTGTTCCCTTATGGCCTCTCCACTCATTTTGCTCAGCCTCGGCTCCCTCTTAGCATTTCCAGTTTTAGACCGAAGATCTTTTTACTTGACTGATACAGTAGCTGAGGTACAGCAGGGAAAAAAGACTGGAATGCTGATGAGTCTTGATTTGCCACACACTGCTGTGCCTCGGGAACATGCAACTCCACCTGTTGGCTCACTTTCTCCATCTCTTCAATGGGGCGTGGTAATTTCTTCCTTCCTGTGTTTTGAGAATAAATGAACTGATGTGAAAAGTTTTTAGCATGTATGTGGTCAAGCACATAAATTTTCCTTCACTCGGAAGGCAGAAGCAAATCAACTGTGCTTGGAGGTCTGCTTTCGCTTTGTCATTCGTTACCTTGACAACATCAGCCTCAAGCTGCAGTTGGTTCCTGTTTTCTGAATCTTTATGACTTTCATGCAAGTCATCTCTCTGGGTTAAAACTCCAAGGCACCTTTCAGGTGAGGTTTATTCTAGATCAAGTGCCCTGACCTCTCCATTCCCTCATTCTCCCTCCCCTAACCATTGCTACATTTTCTTACGAATTCTGAGGTTGCCAGAGAGCTTCCTGCTTGAGTAACCACACTGTTTTTTTTAGATAGTTGCTGGTCCCTTCACAACTTTTCCACCTTGTGATTGGCAATCCCTAGAGCTTCCTAGGTAAGCTCTTCTTCACTTCCAGCGATGCGTGACAACAACAACAAAGACGATGAAAAGGACTCGTATAACATATCTTATCTACCAGCGATGTTCTGAGGGCTTTGCCTCTATTAACTCATTTAATCCTCTCATTAGCACCTTGAAGTAGGTGCTACCACCCCCACCTCTTTTTACAGATGATTTAGCTGTGCCAAGTGTAATCGCTTAGCACAGAGACTTAGAGTAACTTGGCTAAGGTGACACTGCTGGTAAGAGTTAGGATTTGAGTCTAGGTAGGCTGGTTTTAGAGTTTGTACATAATTAAATTATGCTTCCTCTACATGTTGGCTAATCACATCCATTTTTCAAAAATCTGCCTTCCTGATTTCTCTGTGCTCGAAAGACAATATCCAATCCTCCTTATCATGAAATCCAAGATAGTATGGTAAATATCTCCCAAAGTTCTCTTTGCTTCCATTTCACCAGTGAAAGGATGGGTCTGAATTAGGTTCATGACAGTCCTGCTCCTTGTAGCTTTCTTTAGCTTCCAGTATATTAATCTGTCAACAAGGTAAAACTGAAGAATGGAAAGCAGTTCATCAAAAGCTCTGGAGGTGGGGGACGGTGGTGATAGAATACAGAAAACAGCCATGTCTTACTGTAATGAAGAAGAAACATCTGTGAAGGAAGAGCTATGTTCTTAGTTCTTTAACAGTATATTAGGCTTCAATACCAGGAACCAATTTTTGCTTCTGGGAATGGTCTCATTTCCAAAACCAGCCAGGAAAAGGGAAAGAAATGTATTAAGATTTAGGGAGTACACTGATATGAATCAGACATTGTATTAGATAACATAAACTGTAATCCTCTCAACAACCCTATTAACTGAAAATTTTATTTTTATTTTATCCCATCTGACAATCTCTGCCTTTTTGAGTATTTATTCCATTTACATTTCAGTAATTATTGATATAGTTGGATTTATGTCTGTCATTTTTCTCTTTGTTTTCTATGCCTCATTTTAAAAAATTCTTTTATGCCTCCTTTACTGCCTTCTTTCATGTTAAATTTTTTATTATACCATTTTCATTCTTTTGATGAATTTTTAGGTATATTTTTAAAAATTATTTTCTCATTTTCTCTTAACTCATCACAATCTATTTCAGATTAATACTGACTGAATTCTGGTAAAATATAGAAACTTTACTCTGGTATGGCTCCCCTTTCCCTCCCCTGTGCTATTTTTATCGTATATTGTACATCTATATATGTTATAAACCCCAATACAGTCTTATAATTATTGCTTTATAAAATCTTATGTTTTTAAAAGAAATTAGGAGGAGCTAAGAGAAAAAATATTTTTATACCTTCTTTTATATTTACCTACATATTTACTATTTCTGGTGCTCTCCTGTCCTTCCTATAGATTCAGATACTGTTTGGTATGATATCTTTTAGTCTGAAGGATGGCTAGCAACAAATTCTTTCAGTTTTTGCTTGTCTGGGGCATCTTCACTTTGCCTTCTTTTCTTTTTTTTTTAAATGTAATGTGTTTGCAAATTCTTTTTTTTTTTTTAGATTGATTTTATTTATTTATTTATTTCACTCCCCACTCCCCCTCGCCCCCTCATTGTTTGAGCTCGCTGTCTGCTCTCTGTGTCTGCTCATCTTTTTTAGGAGGAATGGGGAACTGAACCCGGGACCTCCCATGTGGGAGGGACGTGCCCAATTGCTTGAGCCACATCTGCTCCCTGCTTGTTATGTCTTTTGCTGTGTTTCCTCTTTGTGTCATCTCATTGAGTCATCTTGTGTCAGCTCGCTGCACCAGTCCCCACGTCAGCTCGCTGCCTAGCTCATCTTCTTTAGGAGGCCCCAGGACCTCCCTCGTGGTAGGTGGGCGCCCAACTGTTTGAGCCACATCTGCTCCCTGCTTGTTATGTCTTTTGCTGTGTTTCCTCATTGTGTCATCTCATTGAGTCATCTTGTGTCAGCTCGCTGCACCAGTCCCCACGTCAGCTCGCTGTCTAGCTCATCCTCTTTAGGAGGCCCCAGGACCTCCCATGTGGTAGGTGGGCACCCAACTGTTTGAGCCACATCTGCTTCTCTGCCTTCATTTTTAAAGGATAGTCTTGTTGGATATAAAATTCTTACTGAAAGTGTCTTCTTTCAGCATTTTGAATATGTTGTCCATTGTCTCCTGGCCTTCATTTTTTCTTATGTGAAGTCAGCTGTTAATTGTACTGTTGTTCTACTGTATGTGATGATTCATTACTCTTGTTGCTTTTAAGAGTTTCTCTTTTTCTTTGGCTTTCAGCAGTTTGACTATAGATCTCTTTGTTGGGTTTCTTTGAGGCCGCTGGATTTGTAGAGTAATGTCTTTTCACCAAGTTTGGGAAATTTTCAATCATTATTTCTTCAAACACTTTTTTCTGCCCCTTCCTCTCTCTTATTTTTCTGGGATCCCTAGTACATGTATGTTGGCTTCCTTAATATTTTCCCTCAGGTCTCTGGGACTCTGTTCATTTTTCTTCAACTTTTTTACTTGTTCTTCAGATTAGAAAAATTTTATTGTTCTATCTTCAAATTCACGGATTCTTTTTTCTGTCAGCTCAAATCTGCTGTTGAGCTTTACTCTGTTTTACAGGTGGAGAAACTGAGTCCAAAAGAGTTTGGGCAATTTCCTAAGACAAAGGTTGGCAAACTGCTACTTAAAGGGTCAGGCTGTTAATGTTTTAGGCTTGCAGTTCCTACCATCTCTACCACAACTATTCAATTCTGCCATTGTAGCTCAAAATCTACATAGATGATACGAAAACAAATGATTGTGACTGTGTTCCAATAAAACTTCATATTAAAAAAACTTTATGTACAAAAACCGGTGACTGACCTGTGGGCTGGGATGTAGTTTGCTGCCTCTAGTCTGTGGCGTCTAGCCTGAAGTTTTACAACTAGTAACAGCAGAGCTGAGATTCAGATCTGTGTGTTCTTTCTTCAAAGTCTGTGCTCTTTCCAATATGTCACATTTCCTCCTACTGATGGAGTGATTTGGTCTTTTTAATGACGAAATCATTCTGGGGAACCACAAACACTAGACAGGGAGCCAGGCTTATTTCCCCATCGTTTGCTTCATTCTAGTATTTAGAATGCCTATTACAATAAAGGACTCTTCTCCACCCCCTTTTTTCTCTTCCTGTCTTCTTTTTTCCTTCTCTCTTTTTTCCTTTTCTCTTTTCCTTCCCCTTCCCTCCCCCTCCTTTCCTTCTCTCTGTCTTTTATCATTACCATTGTATATTGACTATATTCTTCTTTTCTAATTTATCTTTATTCTTCACTGAAATGTTTTCACATCTGCCTATGGGAAAACTGGTAATTAGAAAAGAAGATAAGAATGAGAATGGTATTGCTGACAGGGGTACCACCCATAAGCTATAAACAGAATAGAGGTAATCTGTTTTACTTCTGTGATCTATGCTTTTTTTCATAGCCATGAGAAAAATCTCCTGGAAAGCAGGAAGCAGGGAGGCATGCAAATTTAAATTTCTTTGCTATTTTCTATGGATGAGTCCTTTTTAGAACTATTTCTTTCTCTTATCCTGGCTTTGCCATTCACAATCTGAAATTTACTGCTCCAGCCAATCTGATTGTAGCAATTGCTTCTAGAGAAAAATCTTCATTCCTAGTATTTTTTTTTCATTAGAGAATTTGTGGCTTTACAGGAAAATCATGCATAAAATACAGGGTTCCCATATATCACCCTATTTCTAACACTTTACATTAGAGTGACACGTGTTACAATTAATGAAAGCACATTTTTATCATTATGATATTAACTGTAGTCCATGGTTTATCTTAGGGTTCACTGTGTTGAACAGTCCCATGGATTTTTTTTCACCCTTAGTATTAGAGACCTGATCTAAGCTCTAAAAGTTATGAGAGTTGCGCCATCAGCCCTTCTACAGACACGGCATTTGGGTTTCCAATAGGATGTTTCAGAGCAAGCAAGAAACTACCCAGTAAAAGTGGCTTGAATAATAAGATTCAAAAATCACACCTAACAAAAAAATGTCCTTAATTAGGCCATTCCAAGTTGTCATCTACCATTCAACGACATTGCCAAGAACCTGGGTTTTCTCCATTTTCCTCCTCTACCCTCTTCCTTGCATTGGTTGAGTCCTCGTGTTTGCTTCCTCATGGTGGAAAGATGGTGGCCACAGGTCCAGGCATCATGTGTAGACATGACAATGTCTGGCTGGTGAGCAAGCCTCTCTAGATTCAGTCGGATGTTCAAGCTCCAACTGCAGGGGAGATTGCAAAGGTGAGAATTTTACATTTCAGCCCCTGAAATGAGGTTGTTCTCTACCAGAATAGAAGGGAGTGGGAAGGGGAAGCCTAGGATGATACCACCATCAGTTCTGCAGCTGCGCTACTCCAGGGTTACTGTCACTGGTGGCAGTGGGGTCCAGGTTTTATCTGCTGACCACACTCAGCATCTTGCTAGTGCAGCACGGGGAGGGACAACATCTCTATTGTGACTTCAGTTGCCCTCAGAGACGTGACTTTCATTTTGGGGTTCACTTTGACCTTTTGAAGCATTTGTCCTGTATTTAAATTATTTCTTCCTGTTTTGGGTGATTTCCTTTTGTTTATACCCAATGGCAACCACTGAAAAGAAAGTAAGCCCTGTGGTCAGAGTTTTAGTATTTTTCATTCATTAACGTTCTTAATGTCTTTCTGTGCCAGGTATTGTGTCAAGCACAGGGATGCACGAAGAACCAGACAAATGTGCTCTCAGAGTTCACAAGCTTTGGGGGTAAGTGTGCTCGATCTTCTTTCCAGCGCCATTGCTCTGCGAGTCTAAAACACTTTTCTTCTGAGCCCTGGACAAGGCCTGATGGTCCTCAGGCAGTACTCTAGGAACTGACCACTAGTCAATTAGAACTACCTCATAAGATGGAAACTGTTTGCTCCCCTTGTCCAACCTCTTTATTTTTCAATCAGAGAAAGTGAGGCTCTTGTGGAACAGGCGGATGTTATTGCACTGGTCTTTCTGGATCTCCAGGAGTTTATAAGGGGGGGACAGAAAGTGACCAGAGTGCTCTGCATTGGCTGGATTCCTATTAGAAGGCTACGTGATGGAGGCATTACGTAGTCGGCCATGATCTGTCTCACAAGACAGCTGCGTGCGCCATGGTGGATCTGAGCGGTTCTGAAACAACCCGCGTTCTGAAGTCATACCTGGGACATCCACACCCAAACACTTCACAGCAGGAATGTTGCTGGCCCTCTCTGCCTTGTGCAGCAGGCCAGCCCTGGGATCTGGTGTCCTTTCCCCAGGTCTGGAGCTGTGCTGAGTTTGGACTGGGGAAGAGCAGAGCCAGTGAGGCTGGTGAGAAAGGAACCTCCTCCGCCTGCTCCATTCTTGGTTGCTGCTGCTCCCTCGGTGCTCAGAGCAGAACGTAAATGATGCCGTGAAGATCAGTTTTGCGTCTTAGAACAGAAACTTCTGGTCTGGAAAGATCTGTTTTGGTCTGCTTTGCTTCACCCGAAAGGGAAAATTAAAGGGGCAGCTTGAACTCCTAGGTAGCTGAAACAGAGGACGTGTACTCTGCAACTGTGAAAACTGTCCAGCCAGGGGTGGAAAATGCAGGCAGCTTGCATAATGATTTCATCAGAAAAGTTAATTTGCTGCTTGGGTTTGGATTTGGTGATCTGTTTGGTTTTTCTTGAATTTTAAGTCAATTTCCTAGTGGAATAAGTATT
>JAQZBX010032745.1:0-25731 GCA_029593785.1 Cabassous unicinctus
TTTCTGAAGAGAAATCTGCACTAAGTCTTACTGGACGTCCCTTGTACGTGATCGTTTGCTTCTCTCTTGCTGCTCTGAGAATTTTCTCTTTATCTTTTACATTTGACATTCTGAGTAGTATGTGTCTTGGCGTAGGTCTATTTGGATTTATTCTCATTGGGGTACGGTGTGCTTCTTGGACATGTAAGTTCATTTCTTTCGTGAGAGCTGGGAAATTTCAGCTATTATTTCCTCAAATACTCTTTCTGCTCCTTTTCCTTTCTCTTCCCCTTCTGGAACTCCCATGACACGTATGATGTTGCGTTTTGTGTTGTCATTCAACTCTCTGAGCCCCCCGCTCAATTTTTTCCATTCTTTTCTCTCTCTGTTCTTTTCTCTCTTCAATTTTAGCTGCTCTTTCTTTGGTATCACTTATTCTTTCTTCTATCATTTCGAGTCTGCTCTTGTATGCCTCAAACGTGTTTTTGACTTCACCAATTGTGTCTTTCATTCCCATGAACTCCGTTACTTTTCTGTTCAGGATTTCAAATTCTTCTTTGCGTTCGCTCAGTGTCTTCTGGATGTCATTTATCTCTTTAACTATATTGTCTTTCATCTCATTAATTTGATTTTGGAATTTGTGCTCATCTCACTGATTAGTTCTCTCAAATTCTGCATCTCTTCTGGGACTTTGATGTATTCCTTTTCTTGAGCCATGTCTTCTATTTTCTTAGTATGGCTCCTAATTTTTTGCTGGTGTTTAGGCATCTGGTTAGGTTGTATTTTTCTTAGATGCTCTATCTCTTTCTCTTTTATAGGGTTTTAGTGGCAGGAGGCTGTGAGTTACCACAGCTCTTTGATTTGTGGCTCACCTTCGATTGTTAGGATTGTCCTGCTGGTTGCTCAAAACTGGGCACTGGACCCAGTAATTGGTTGTAGAGTAGTTTCCTAGGGCTTTGGGCAGGGAGGCTATAGAGGCCAGGAAAGCTTCTCCTATTTAATTTTCTTATGTGCACTTCCTTGGTCTGCCAGGAGATGGCGCTCGTTGGCAGCTCTCAATTCAATGCCTGGTCGGTCTGTATTTGTTGTGACACAGACCAGATCAATGTGATAGAGCTTCCTGTCTGGAGGCTAAGAGTCTTGTAATTCAAACTTTCTGAGACAGTTCTCCAGCCTTCTCTGGCAGCCCCCTCCCTTTTCCCAGCTGGGAAATATTTCCTCTTCCCTCTGAATCCTTGACAATCAGTCCCTGTTAGTAGAGGAGGAGATTGGGAGGTTTGTACATCTTTAGCCCCTTGCAGGCTCCAAGGCAAACAATGGCGCAGCCCCACCCGGCCTGGAAGGGCTCTCGGGACAGGGCAGACCAAACCTGCGAGTCAAAAGCAGGGTCAGCCCCAGGCTCTCTCTCCCCTCTGCTGTGGAGTCCTCAACAATTAGTCCAGGCTAGATGAGAGGGAGGTTGTGAGGGTTGGATTTCTCCAGTCCTTCCGAGGCTCCCAGGGCAAACCGCTGTGTGGAAGGGCCCTTGGGGCTCCGCAGCCCAAATTTGCGGGTCAGAACCTGAGTCAGCCTAAGGCTGTGTCCCTCTCTCTCCCCTTTCCGGGAGTGGTAGATCCCTGGAGCCCCCTTTGTCTGTAGTCGCAGGCCCAGAGGCCCGAGAATCCTAAGGAGTGTGGGGGAGGGTGCCGGCAGCAGCAGCCGCTGCTGGTTCCAACTCACGGTTCTGTCGTCTGGATTTCCCTCTTTTGTCCCTCTCTCCTCTGGGTGGTGTGCAGCTTTCCCCTGCTGTCCTAAACCCTAGAAGATCTATTTTGGGGCTGTTTCAGCCTGTCCTCTAGCTATTTTTCTGGAGAAGAGATTCTTGTGTGTTACTAGTCTTCCTGGAAGACCCAGAGATCCATTTTTTAGAAGTCATTGTTTTGTATGTCATTGATGGTTTCTAATGATTTAATCTTTGCCACGGGTCATTGCTTCCTGTTTCTTTGTGTGTTTTATAATCTTTTGTTGAAATTTGGACATTTTGACATGTTAATGTGTTATTGCTGGAATTTAGACTCTGAAGTGTCTGTTCATTAAGATGTATACAGCTAGTATTATGTCAGAGCTTTCCTTGAACGCTTGGAGCTAACAAAAAAAAAAAGAAGGAAGGGAAGAATTAGCAGCCTTTCTGTCTTTGCGGAGACACCTGTGTAAGTGCTCTCCTTCGGGGCTTGCCCCCCAGGGAGCTGAGTGATGGCTTGAGGCTGACACGGAGGGGCCTGGTCCTCTCTGTGCTCGTGTCTTTCCTCGGCACGTGGCCCTGGGGGGTCCCACCTTTCGTGGCTCTTGGCCCTCACTGCGTGCCCAGCAGCCAGCATCTCCTTGCCCCAGGCAGCTGCCGTGTCCTGTAGGAGGATTCTGTGTGCCATCTTCATGCCTTTCAAGGAATTGGTCCTCGTCATCCAAGGTATCGGATTTACTGCACAAAGCGTTGTAAGTAGTCCCTTATGTCTTAGTTTGTCAAATCTGCTGTAACAAAATGCCAGAAACTCATTTTCTTAAACAACAGGAGTTGATTTTCATTTCATTTTGGAGGCTAGAGGTCCACAATCAAGGTGGGATCCGGCTTTCTCTGGCGCCTGAAGCCAGGTGGTGGTTTGCTGGCTGGCAGTCAGTCTCTGGAGTTCCTTGGCTGGTGGGTGCGCCTGCCTCTCTCTTTCCCGAGTGTCTCCCGATGGACCGTGCCCGGGTTTCCTCTGCCAGGAAGGTCTGGGTCATGTTGAACCCACTGTGAACGTCTTCAGTGTCGTCACAGCTGCTGCTTACAGATGTGTTCACAGCCCAGGATGAGGTCACCTGAGCACCTCCTTCTCCAGTCGGCACGGTCTGTAGCGATGTCGCTCTACATTCCTGATGGTTATTTTTGGCTTCTCTTCCTTATCAATCTGGTTGGAGATTTATCAGTTTATTGATATTTTAGTAAAGTAGCTATTGGTTCCCTTGATTTTTCTCTCTTTTTCTGTTTTCGCTTTTGTTGATTTCTTTCCGTTTGTGTGCATGATTCTCTGAGGTTTCGTGGATGCATACACCCCCGTCGTGATACCGGAGTGCCTTGTGCCTCCTGCCCCTGCAGCCCCCGAGCTGTTTTCTGCCCTTTGTGTTTGCGTTGTAGGGCTACCTCATTGGTGTCATCCATGTGGTGTGTGTTTTCCAGGACTGCACACCTGGCTGGTGTCACAGAGTCTGCCTTTGAGTGGATGGACTGCCAGCTTATTCATCCATTTCCCACTCTAGGGACACTTGGGTTATTTCCAGTTTTTTGGTGGTTACAAAGATTTGTTTTGGGTTTATTTTGCTGCTTGTCTAGTTTCTTAGAGTGAATGAAGGCTTAGATTATTGATTTGAGACCTTTTTCTTAGTAGCTTTGTTGAGATATAATTTACAGTTATAAAATTGACCTGTTTTGAGTGTACACTTCAGTGAGTTTAGCATTTTCACAGGACCGTGCAAGCACTGCCACGGTCTGACTTGAGAACTCTCTCGTCACCCCTTGCCAGCCGACAGGCACCTCTGCAGACCTTCCTGTTGTCACATAGCCATTCAGCGCTGTGCGCCCACGCGCTCCTTTTGCCCTGCGCCTTCGAGCAGCTTATTTGAGGTAGGCTTCACGTGTCGTGAGGTCCCCACTGGGGCGCTTGGTACGTTCACGGACATGCACGCGCCCCCACAGTCAGCTGTAGAGCACTTTCCTCACCACAGCAAGGAAACCCCTGCCCTTGGTAGCCACGTCATTCCCCCCGCCGCGGACGGCCTCTGACCTGCGCTTTGTCCGTGGAGTTCCTGATCCTGCAGGATGCGGCTTGTCCTGACCCCTTGTGCTCCGCGTGGTGTCTCTCGGGTCCAGCCGTGCTGTGGCCGTCTCAGACGTGGCTCCCTTTAAGGCTGGCAATGCTCCTTCGTCGGTTGGTGGACGCTGATGTTCGCTCTTCGGCTGTTGGGAGCAGTGCTGCAGGGGAACGTCGTGCCCACGTCTCGTGGGGCATGTGCTTTCATTTCTCTTGTGCATATACCTAGGCGTGGAAGCGCTGGGTCACGTGCTAGCTCTGCCTCTCTGAGGATCTGCCAGACTCTTCCAGAGTCGCTGCACCACTTCCCATTCCCCTCGGCAGTTTCCCCACACACTCACCAACACTTGCAGTTATCTGACCTTCAGATTCTAGTCACCCTAGTGCGTGCAGATGTGTTGAGGTACCTCGTTTCGGTTTTTTGTTTTGTTTTTTTTTTTACCAGAAGGTCCCGGGGATCGAGCCCAGGTCCCTCCATATGGGAGACGGACGCCCAACCACCCGAGCCACATCCGCCCCCTCGTTGTGGCTTTGATTACCATTTCCCTCATTCAGATGATGCTGATCATCTTTCCACATGCTTACTGGTCATTTGTCTGTCCTCTTGGGAGAAATTTATATTCAAATCTTTGTCCATTTTAAAATTGGGTTATCTGTCTTTCTATTATTGAGTGCTAAGAATTCTTTATATATTCTAGATATGTCGCTTTTAATGTTATATGATTTGCAAATATTTTCTCCAACTCTGTGGGAGTTTTCATTGTTGTTGTTTATAGCACAAAAATTTTAAATTTTGATCAAGTCCAATTTATATTCTCTTTGCTTGTGTTCTCGGTGTCATTTTTAAGAATCTGTCGTGAAGTCCAAGGTCATGAAGATTTACTCCTGTTTTCTTGTAACATAGGGATTTTATAATTTTATACTTTTTTAGCTCTTTCACTTCAGTCTTTGATCCTTTTTTTTTTTTTTAAGAGGTACTGGGGATTGAACCTGGGACCTCGTACGTGGCAAGCAGGTGCTCAACCACTTGAGCTACATCCGCTCCCTTTTTCGATCCATTTTGAGTCAATCTCTGTGTATTGTGTGAGGCGAGGGCCCACAGCCGCCCACAGCCTCTCTCACGTGTGCTGGAGAGACTGTTCTGCCCGCCCCACTGCGTGTGTCCACGCCCCTCGTTTCCTATCAGGTGGCCGTAAACCTGAGGGTTTATTCCAGTTTCTCAGTTCTGTTCCATTGTGCCAGCACCACACTTTCTGATGACTCTCTTTGTCGTGTGGTTTGTTACCATAAATGTGATCTTTTTAAAGACAGTTTTGGCTGTCCCAGGTTCTGTGCAGTTGCGGTGAATTTTAGGACCAGCTTGCCAGTTTCCACAAAGCAGTCAGTGTCGCCGCCTCAGCACACCCAGCCTTCCCAGCCGCAGACCGGGGTGTCTTTCCCTTTGCGTAGCCCTCCTGTAATTTCTTTTAACAGCGTTTTTAGTTTGAGAATATGTCCATCTATAGTTTTAATCGCTGGCTTATTGTTCTGAGAGATGACTGAGAACGTGGGTGTGGCTTGTCCCTCTGGGTCCTTCGGGGGGCCCGGGAGAGCCTGGGGAGCAGTGCCCACGGGTGTGTGCCCCTGGCAGGAGGAGCTGCGAGGCCCTGCCAGTGGGTTGGGGCAGCGAGGGCTGGCCCTGTACCGGTTTGTGGCTGGGCAGGCTGGGCTCGCTGTAGCTTGCCAAATCTGTCCCCAGGTGTCACTCGGGGTCTCCCGGGCTAAGATGCGTCTCCTTGCCTGGAGAGGTCATTTGGTCTCAACATCCTGCTGGGCCCTTCATTCTTGTTTTTCAGGGTCACCCTTGCCCCAGACTTCTCCTCCCTCTTGGTCTCCCTCGGGGACAAGGGCCTCCTGTTGTGTGGGGGTCACAACTTGCCCAAAGCTTGGCCTCGGCCGCTCCAGAGCTGTCCCAGGTGGGACCCCTGGGCTCTCCTGGGCCAAGTGGTTTTCCAGGGCTTTCCAGGGTGAGCCTCCAGCCCCACCTCAGGCCTCGCTCGGAAACCCTGGTGCTCTCTTGCCACCTCCCTGGGCCAGGCCCCGTCTTTGGGAAATTAAGTCTCTGTCCACGTGTAGAGCCTGTGAGGAGGCGGGAAACGTGCCGCGGGTGGGGGCGTGTCCAGAGGTCAGCCCCTTGGAGGACGCACTTCTACAGGGCTGCTGGATCAGGACGAAGGGGGCCTGGGGGCGCCCCACTTGGGGTCAGCTCTGGCTCTGCCCCCTCCCAGCCCCGCCCCAGAACCAGCCGGTCTCTTTGATTTTTTGACTTTCGTTGCCCCCGTCACTGGGTGTGAGATCCGAGGGTGGGCTGCCCCCCTTCCCCCTCCTGTTCTCTCCTCGGACCAGGGACAGGATGGGCGGGGCCAGGTAGGGGAGCAGGCGGGCAGGTGGTGGCTGGCGTGTCGGCCCTGTGGACACAGCCCTGGGGCGCGGCAGGGTGGGCTCGGCTGCGGCAATGACATCTTCCCCTCTGTTTGCAGACTACGTCTACTTCGAGAACTCCTCCAGCAACCCATACCTGGTCCGGAGGATCGAAGAGCTCAACAAGGTACTGCCGCCTCCCCTTCGCGCCCAGGCGCCAGCTTACGACGATGGGATGATGGCCTCCCAGAGGCAGGGAGCCCCGGGCTCTTCTGAGCGGGCAGCAGCCCAGAGGCCACAGGAAGCCACGTGCTGGGCCGAGGGATCCGGGGGCCTGTGGCCAGGTGCCCTCCGTGGTCCAAGGTCACATGTGGGCATTTGGGGGTGCCTGGGGTCCCCTGCTGGCCTCTGGGCCTCCCTGCCCCACCCAGGGTCAGGCTTGGCTCACCTGTGAGTCCTGGGCAAGCTGGTGAAGGGATGAGCCTGTGCCTGTGGGCAGAGAGGGCTGGAGGACACACGTGTCCTCCCTGTTCCGCCTAGCCAGTGACTCAGAATGTCCTGGAAGCTTGGCCGTGGGGTGCAGGTCCCACCAGAGCACAGGTGCCCGGGACCCATGGAGACGCCTGTGCTGCTGGGCTCCTGGTTCCTGGCTTTGGGGGAGGGCCTCGCGACCCCTGTTTGTTCCTAGTGGGGTGGGGTGTATGCTTCGCAGCCATGCGGCCCCTCCCTATGGTGCCCCAGAAGCCGCAGTCCTGGGCTGGCAGCACATGAATTCTAACTTTTGGGGCCAGACAGGGTGGGGCGGGTCGGAAGGGCCGGGCCCTGGCTTTGTTCCACAGGCGGCCGGGCAGCCGGAGCCTTGGAACGCGGCTTGAGTAGACGAGCCTCTGTGCGGACTGCAGGGTCCACCGTGGCCATGGCTGACCAGGGGGCAGGGGTGGAGGGAGCCGCCATGCTGCCTCTCTCTCCAGTCTCTGCTGGAGTCGCGGGGAAGGGGCTCCCACTCCCCTAGAAGTCCAGCCCAGGCCCAGCCCAGCCTGAGCAGCAGATGCCGCTTGTGGCCAGTGGGGGCAGAAAGTGGCCCCTGCGGGTCTGGCAGCTCCCTGGAGGACCTGAGGGCCAGGAAGAGCCATGAGCCCTGTGGCCTGCATCAGGGACGCTCACCTTCTCCACTTCCCACAAGGACACTGAGGCATGGAGAGCGACTCCCAGGCAGGGAGGGGACCCACTGGGCAGGTAGGGGTGATGGGCTGCCTTTCCCTGCAGCTCTCAGCCCCTGGGTGACATGCTGGGGGCACGCTGTGCGCGTCAGTGCTGAGGCATCAGCAGTGGCCACGGCAAGCCCACTTTCCTGTCTTCTGTAACTGTTGGTCATGGACAGAGCCTGATGCTGACTCAGGTGTCTTCCTCCAGACCCTGCTGGACAGTGATGGTGTTTGTCCCAGGCTCTGCGCATTCACCGACGCCCTTGCCGCAGTTCAGGCTGATGATGGGCGCTGCTTTACAGACCAGCAGACACAGGAGAGGGCCGAGCAGCCCAGTTGCAGAGCCTCGCCCAGGCCTGTGGCGGCAGACCGGGTGCTGGGGGTGACTTGGACAGGAGAGCAGTTGGAGGGGCTTCCGGGCAGACGTGGCCGCTGGAACCTCGACAGGCCTTGGCTCTGTCCCCTCTCCCTCAACACCCCTGCATGTGCAGTGAGGGGACACCAGGGCCTGGGCTCCCAAGGACAAGGAAGGGGTGATGGATGGAGAGCACACACGAACCGGGGGCAGGCACAGGTGGCTGGCCGGGTCGGGGCTCCCTCGCTCCGCTGGGGGGCGTGATGAGGACGAGCGGCACATCGTTACGGGTGAGGTGAAGCCTCTGGCACCACCCTCTCTGGGCTCCTCAGCTTGGACAAAGCACACGCTGGCCAGGTGTCACGGGATGTTCCAGGAGGGCTTTCAATGTGAGAAGCAGATCACAGCAGCCAGAAGAGGAGCACAAAGAAAAGGAGCTGAGATGACGGGGCGACCAGGAGAGACTAAGCCAGAACGACGGAGGGCACTAAGCCCCGGGGGAAGGGCGCTGCTCCCACAGAACGAGGCTGGGAGGTGGCACACGGGGAGTTAGAGAGGGAGAACTGGCTCTTTAAAAGATGGAATTAAAGAATGAGGAGATAAAGTTGAGGATCTCACCCAGAAAGTAGGACAGAAGCACAGAGTAGGAGAGAAAAAAATTTAGGAAATTAGAGGGTTGATTCAAGTGTTCTGACATCCAGATAGTAGGAATTTGAGAAAGCAAGAGCCCTGCACACAGGGAGAAGAAATGACCTGAGAAATAAAACATCCCAGGATGAGACAGTTGAATTTGCAGATTCAGAGGCCCTGTTTGAGGCATGTGTTAAAGTGCCAGGAGTGGGAGGTTAAAGTACGGTACGTGCACAGAGAGGAGCCAAGCGGTGACTGACCGTCCCAGCCGCTGCTGCGCAGGCGACAGGTGAGTGGAGCAGAGACCCTCGGGTTCCACACCCAGCCAGGCCGCTGCCCTTCACGGAGGGCATGGAAGGAATCTCCGGACGTGCGCACTCAGAGGTCGCCCCTAGCTCAGGAGGGAGGCTGAGGGATCCTCCCACCCGGAGGGAGGCAGGTTCTGAGCAGATGGGCGCAGGAGAGTGGGTGACAGTCCTTGGAGTAAATGGCTCAGTTCAGGAGCTGCTGAGAGTTTGAGTTAGAATCAGGGATGGTCACATAGAAAACCAAGCAAATGATAAAGTGAGACAAGTGATGGCCCCCAGACAGTTGTGCAGGGAAGGAGAAGGTGCATTTCATCATGCTGTCCTGTCTATTTACATAATGGCAAATTGTGCTGTTCCTGCCTGTTTACATGATGATAATTCTGTAAACGCTGAGAGTTGAGGATGGCGTGTGTGCTGGGGCCTGAGGGCCGGGAGCTGCGATGGCTCTTTCCAGTGGGAAACCATGTCCTGGCAGGGCTGCCTCTGGGGGTGGGAAAAGGGCTGTTGTGTTTTTTTGTAAGTTTCATAGTGCTCTAACATTTGTACATGTTTTACTTTGGTAAAAACCCAAAGTATAAAATGAATATGCAGGAGTCTGTGCCAATGTAAATAAGTGATTGAACACGTGGGTAAATAGGGGTGAAGCAACTCCGCTCTGGGCTGCCTCGGTGACATCCTTCCAGAGAAAAAAGCCTGGAAAGGGGGAGAGAGGAACTGACAGACATCGGTCAGCAGCGGCAAGGCCCCGCTGACCACGTGTGCCCTTGATGGGGGCGGTGAAAAGGGTTCCCAAACCCTAAGCCCAGTGCTATTGTGAGAAAAGCATCAGCAAACGTAAGCCCAGTTGCTATCGTGAGAAAAGCATCAGCAAACCCGTAAGCCCAGTGCTATCGTGAGAAAAGCATCAGCAAATCCGTAAGCCCAGTTGCTATCATGAGAAAAGCGTCAGCAAACCCGTAAGCCCAGTGCTATCGTGAGAAAAGCATCAGGTCCCAGGAGAGTGAGATGCTGGCCCAGGGGGTCCTGAGGAGCAGGAACTCGAAGGGACCCGGGGCCATGCACGGACCCAGCAAAGCGCATCAGGTAGACACTGAGGGAACCTGAGGAAGGCATGAGCTTTTGCCCACAGGGGCTTGTTCATGAACAAATGTCCCGGGCTAGTGTGAGACATTAGTGAGGTACATGGAAACCTCTGCCACCTTCTCATTTTTCTCCATAAATCTAAAAAAATAGTTTATTAAGAAAACATAATGGTCGTGTGGGAATTCTTTGTATGGGGTTTTTATTATATTGTAACTGTTCTATAAGTCTGAAAATATTTCAGAATAAAAGCAAAAACAAAAACACAGAATCTACCATTATGTTTAGGCATCTGCTTTTCTGAGGGGGAGGGTGTTATTCTCTGGCATTTGCTCAACTTGTTAAACTTGGCAGGGTTGGGGGCCATTGAGCCCTGGAACCTCAGGGACCGAGACTAGACGCTGTCTCCAGGGAGGCTGGGGGCTCCTGTGCTCCCTGTTGCCATGGGAGGGGCCCAGAAAGGAGGAAGGGTAGTGTAGGGCCAAGAATGCAGGGTTCAGTGGAGGCCAAGAGCAGAGAGCAGAGACGAGGGCTGAACCCTCCCCCCGGCTGGTGGTCAGTGAGGGCGTGGGTCTGGGACCCCACTCAGCCTGCTTGGGCGTGACGCCATACTGCTTCCATTAAGAATAGTTTTGTCTAATGCCAAAAATGCTAGAGTGCTGAGCAGTCCTTCACAGGTTTGCATTACCGTTAAAATTTTACAAACCTTTGTTAGGTCAGAGAGTTATAATGTTCTTAAAGTCATTTGCTCATCGTTACCACTTTCTCGTTCCACTTTCATCCAACTCTTGGGAAGCCCTCAGCGTGTCAGAATGTGGAGCTACCAGCTTTCCCGATGGTTGGTGCTCCGCACAGCGTTTTCTGCTGTGCTGGTAAATAAAGCCCAGGAACACCCTGGGCGCTTCTCTCCTTTTGGTGAAGACAGAAACAGAGGCCACACAGCCTGGCACCGTTGTGGGCTGCTCCGTCCCGAGGCAGAAGGCAGAGGGGAGATCTGGGCTGAGCCCTGTGGCCAGAGCTGACCTGGGGGCTCTGGTCAGGGCAGAGGCGGCGCCGGGCCCGTGAGGAAGGCTCCACGGCCGGTCCTGAGGCCACTGCTGTGGGCTCACAGCTGCCTCCTGGCCGCCCCCGGCAGGGTGGCGCCTGCGGGACCTGCTGCGGGGGTGCCCGGCAGGATCGCTGGCCGAGGCTGAGACGTGCTGCCCTCCCTTGCAGACGGCCAGCGGGAACGTGGAGGCCAAGGTGGTGTGCTTCTACCGGCGGCGGGACATCTCCAGCACGCTCATCGCCCTGGCTGACAAGCACGCCAGTGAGTGCGCTCCCGCGGGTCCCAGGCCCGCCCCCTCTGCTCCCGCCCCGCCTGAGCCTGTCTGTCCTTCTCGCCTGGCCTTCCTCTCCTCTCCTGTAGCCGCGGCCCTGGGCTCGGCGGCCCTGGGCTCGGGGTGAGCGTGCGCGTCCAGCCACGCACACTTGAGCACACACGTCAGCACACGGGCGCCGTCCACACACACGCGGGGCTCTGCTGGCAAAGCCCCCGTGCTGCGTCACCAGGGACACCCCCGTCCCGTCCCTGACAAGCCCCTCCGCCCTCGACGACAGCGGAGCTCGCGGGGCGCTGTGGCGAGTGGGTTTTGTGGAGGTTTTGACAGGACCGACGGAGGCTCCTGCCTCCAGAGGGGACGCCGGGCCGTCGGGGCCTGCGGAGGCTCTGCTTGTTGTTTTCCTAAGCGGGTCCCGCATCTGTTCTCTTGCCGTCGCGGCGCAGCCTGAGGAAGCCTGGCGTGGGGGCGCCTTTCCACTCCAGAGCTGCTGGGGTGGCGCTGCCTCGGGCCGCCGGGGTCCCCTGCTGCGTCCCAAGGGCGCTGGCTTGGCTTGTTGGCACCGTCACACTGCGCCTGAAGGACCCATGGTCCCAGGCTGCCCCTCGAGGCGCTGCCACCCTCAGTGGGCGGGTGACAGTCTGTGTGTCGGCAATTTCTCATGGCAGACATGGGGCGTGACTGTCCTGCCTGGGC
Source organism: Cabassous unicinctus (assembly GCA_029593785.1). NCBI lineage: Eukaryota > Metazoa > Chordata > Mammalia > Cingulata > Chlamyphoridae > Cabassous > Cabassous unicinctus. Next base: position 11,797 of record JAQZBX010032745.1, read on the forward strand.
CCCTGGCGGTGGTGGACAGGTGGGAAGAGACCCCGGCTCCCCCTTACCCTTGCCCGGCCCAGGCATGAAGAGGTGGGGTGCCGGCGCCAGCAGGCTGCCGTCCCAGCTCCCAGCAGGCTGAGAGGGCAGCTGGGGCTGTGGGGGCCTTGAGACCAGGGCAGGGGGAGACGCATGACCCCCCCAGCCACCTGCTGATGCTGGACTCTGGTTAGTGTCCTGGGCAGAGGCAGACGGGAGCCGCCCAGGCTAGCACAGCTGCCCCCAGCAGCCCGGATGGCCCCCAGCAGATGGGATCGCCAGGCCTGCCCTGGCGGTCCGCGCTTCCTCACGTGCGGGTGGCTTCGCTGGAGGAACGTGGGGTGAGACATGGCCCCAGGCCTCTGCCCAGGGGATCCTGGTCGGGGGTCTCCTGCTGGGGACAGTGATGAGGCTGCTGGGGGCCGTCAGAGTCGGCGGGTTGGGGCAGGGGGCGTCCCAGCCCCCGACCTCTCAACTCTTTGACTAGGGGTGGGTTCCCAGGCGCACGCAGGGATCCTGCCCTCCGTCTGCCTTCGCTTCTCAGCCCCCTTTCGGCACCAGGCTGCTGCTGAGCTGCTGGGCAGCCCTGCGCCCGCCGGCTTGTCCTGTGGCTCTGCAGGAACCCTGTGTCCTGGTACCTGTGCACGAGGGCCCGGCAGGTATTGGGGTGTCTGGTGAGGGCAGGAGGCCCAGGGTCTCCTGCTGCATGGTCAGGGCTCCCGCGGCCGTCTGATTCCTGAGCCCAGAGAGAACAGGGTCTCTACCCGACTTCCTGTGGTCTGGGGAACGGGTGGCTGGGAGCAGCAGCACAGAAGCTCTCCCCTGCCCCTCCTGGGGTCTCCCGGGGCACTGGCTCGGCCCCGGCACGTCTCACGACCTCCCTTCTGCCCCCGAAGGCCAGGGTAGGGTGGCGAGGCGGGACTGGGCAGCAGTTGCTGGCCTTGGACACGCTGAGTGTGGGGCGGCTGCGGGGACGGCCAGGGAGACAGGGATGGAGTCAAGGCGAGAGGCCGCGGGGGCGGCACCGGGCCTTTGCCTGCGTGACGCTGGGCTCACTCCGCGGCACCCCGGGTCGGCTGGTCCTCAGAAGCGGGAGGAGGGGTGGGGGAACCAGTTTCCCTTGGAGGCCTGCTCTGTGTGCCCTGCTTGCCCCTCGTCCCTCGCCCCTCACCCAGTGAAGGGGTCTCAGAGCTGCTGTGGGCTGGGGTGGGGGCTGGGGGTTGGCCGCCCCCCGCCCCACCTTGAAGACAGCCACTGGGCCACCCTGTCCCTCCGGGGCCCACACGGTCCCAGACTTCAGCCGCCACAGGAGGCCAGCAGAGGGCGATGCTGAGCTGGGAGCACGCTGGGTGGGGGCGCCGGGGCCTCCCGTGGGCACGTGGGGTCAGCAAGGAGCCTGGGTCCTGGTGGGGGCCAAGGTGCTTTTCTTCAGCCCCGGCGCCTCGGCATCTGGGGTCTGAGGGGATGGCGGCCGCTCCGGCCCCGCCGTGGGGCCCCCGCCCGGCGGTGCCCTGCTTCTCCTTCGGGACACGTGCCCTCGCTCGTGCCTCCCGTCTGCCTCCTCGCAGGCCCCGCGCGGGTCCTGCTGGGTGCCCAAGGCCGCCCCGGTGCGCATGTGTCTCGGGCTGTCCCTGGCCCCGCGCCCTGCCAGTAGGTCCTCGTAGACACGCAGACCAGGAGCCGCGGCCCACGGCCTGGCCTTGTCCAGCCTCACCCCGGGTTGCTGGGGCGTCCACTGCTTCTGTGGCAGCGGCCCTGGGAAGCGCGTGGCGGTGCGCGGGGGGCTCTGTGGGGCCGACGGGCCGCAGGCTGGCCCCAGGCGGTCTGTGCCCCTCGCCCGAGGCCCGAGGCCCTCCGCCTCCACCGCCCTCCCTGCCCCGGCCCTGGGAGCAGGCCCAGCGTGAGGCCTGGGGCCAGGCGCTCTGTCCTTAACTTGCCGCCGGGCGGTGTCTGTCTCATGTAGCCCTGTCAGTCTGCTATAAAACCGGACCCGGGGCAGAAAACGACGAGGAAGGTAAGCGCAGCTCCGCTCCGTGGAGGCCTGGCCGGCCCCCCGGGGGCCGCCTGCACACCCGTCCCCGCACACCCCTCGGCCGCGCCAGGAGGTGCCGGCCCATGGCCACCAGGGCTCGGGGCAGCCCAGGTGCAGCCCCCAGGACACGGGCCCCTCAGGTGCGGACGTCGGGGCGCCGTGTGGCCCCTGGTGGAGGGTGTTTGCGCCCTGCCTGCCCGGCCTGGGTGCACAGCGGCTACTGCCTCGTTTCCTTCTCTCTCTCCTGCTGATGCTGCCAGGCTGCCCCGACTCTCTCCTCTCTCCTCTCGGCCCTGGGGCCCCTGGGGGAGGCGTCCAGGCCTCCAGGGCACCCGGAGATGATGGGCGTGGGGGGGCCCTGCCTGGGCCACTCCCGGCCCGGGCCTCGTCCTGTCCCTGCCCCTGCCGGCCTCTGCTGGCCGTGCTCAGGCTGGGGCCAGGGCCCTGCATGTGGGGTGGGTGGGCCGCTGGGGCCGGGGTAGGGCTGACAGGGCCTTTCTGCCTTTAGGGGAAACCGAGGAGGAGATGGAGAACCCCGAGATGGTGGACCTGCCTGAGAAGCTCAAGCACCAGCTGCGGCACCGCGAGCTCTTCCTGTCCCGCCAGCTGGAGTCTCTGCCGGCCACCCACATCAGGTAGCAGGGCCGGCGGCATGGCGCCCGCAGCTCCCCAGCCTGTGCAGCGGGGACCCTGAAGGCTCGCCTTTTTGCTTCCAGGGGCAAGTGCAGCGTTACTCTGCTCAACGAGACCGAGTCGCTCAAGTCCTACCTGGAGCGGGAGGTGAGGTCCTGCCTGGCCTGGCCCTCCCGCCACCTGCCGGCGAGCACGGCACGGGCCTCCCCCGGCTCTGGGGAGACCTCGCCCGCTGCCCGGTGGCTGTGCGGCGCCTATTCCACCCCCCCGGGGTTGGCTCCGTCCATCGCCTGCCTGGGGCTCTCTCCTTCCTAGATAGATGGACTTGGGGATGTGCGCCCCCCTGGCTCAGAACCCACTCACCCTGTGGGGGCCGCAAGGGGGCTGCACATGTGGCCTCACTGGGGAGGAACCGTTCTCCAGCGCCTAGTGGGCTTTTCTGCGGGAGTGCGAGTTGCCTCTGGCAGGATGCAGGGTGCAGGGCCCCTCTCCCCTGGAGCTCCCAGAGCTCCCAGCTGACATCACCAGGGCAGGGGACAAGACCCCACGTGGCCAGACTGCCTCTCAGGCCACACTGACCCCAGGGCTGCTGCTGACTTTGGGGTGGGGGGCTGCCCTGGGCATCGTACGGTCACCCTGCTGTGTGACAGCCAGACAGAGCCTGTCCCCAGGGTGGAGTTGCCCACACACTGTGGGTATCGTGGGGAAGGGCAGGCGGAGGGTCTGGAGAGAGCTGAACCTGCTCCAGCCGTCGTATTCAGAGGGACGTCGTATAGGACGGGAGTCGTCCGAGTTGGGTAAGGGGGTGGGGACATGCCCTGAGCCAGCAGTTGTAGGTTTACAGAAGAATCACGTAGAGCTCCAACACAGGCTTCCCCTGTAAACCACTCCTCCCCCAGTTTTCCTTTTACCGGCATTTTGGGGCTTTTTTGCATTAGTGTAATCCCTTTGTTACAGTCTTAGAATTATGCTGTGGACTACGGTAATCCCAATAGGTTACTTCAGGGTTTACTCTGTGTTGTAGGATTCTACGTTGGGTTGTTTTGCTTTGTTTCTCTAATTCTGGTTTCCCACGTGAATCACTTCCCAGTTCAGTGCTGTGGCCTGTCTCCTGGGCGGGAGGCGGCATCCACACTCCGCTCTCATCCAGTCCCTGGAGGCCTGCATTCTAGTTTCTGACCCTGTGAGTCTGTGTAGTCCCACTGTCCCGTGTCATATTTGACCTTTTGTATCTGGTTTGTTTCCGTCAACACGGTGTCTTCAAGGTCCGTCCGTGTTGACGTGTCAGAACTTCATTCCTTGTTACAAGAGTGGCATTCACCCCTCTGTGTGGGTTTCCTGGCTGCTCAGTGGGTCACGTTAAACAGCGGGATTCACTCACAGTTTTGAGGCAAGGAAAAAGGCCACATCAAGGCATCACGAGGCCATGCTTTCTTCCTGAAGACTGGCGTTCTGGGGCTGGCTGCCGGTGAGCCTCGGTCCTCGGCTCTCCTGCACACGGCGATGCCCGTGGAAGCCTCTTCTGGCCTCTCTGGTAGGGACTCTGGTAATAGGATTAAGACCCATCCTGGGACACACCTTAACTGCAGTCACCTCATCAAAAGGTCCTGCAGGAACGGATTGAGCTTAAGAATTTGTTCTTCTGGGGCACCCACAGCTCCAGACCGCGACACCATATGCCGCTGTGGGGCAGGCAAGGAGCTCCATGGGGCTCGGCTTCGCTCGCTCCTGCCTTCATCTCTGGAGCTGTGGGTGGGCGGATGGACGGGCAGACAGTGAGCAGGCAGTGGCCGGTCCCCAGCGGGGCGCAGTGTGGATGGAGCTGGGGCCACACCCGGGGGAGAGTTGATGTGCCCAGAGGTGGAAGGCCAGATCCCGTCAGGGTGCCTCGAGCACATGGTGGGAAAAGCTGGGCCAACCAGCTTGGAGCGCCAGAGCGGAGAGAGCCCACAGCTGCGCACTGGCGGGGGTGGCCTCTGGGTGCGTGTTCGTTGGAGACGTTTTTGAAAGGTCCTTAATTGATGGAGCCCACAGATGGATTCTGTGCAGCTGTTTAAAGTGGAATTTCAGCATAACTTGTATTTCCATATAGACGTGGAAAGGTTTATGAGCAAAAGAGCAGGTTATAAATGGCAAATGCAGCGTACCCCCTTTGTAGAAAGTCCGTCCATGTGTTCAGAAGTAGCCTTGGCCGGACCTTGACCTTGGAGCAGCTGGCAGGCTGTGGGAGCACATAGCCCGGGCGTCGCCAGCACAGGCTGCTCGTCCCGGCGGCCACACGAGGGCCTTGCCAGCCTCTCACTGCCCATGTGGTGGGAAACCCCTCACACGGTGCAGCATGGGCAGTCCCTCTGGGGCCTGGCAGGTGAAAGCGCCATCTGTCTCTGGGAGACACGTACCCTGCTCAAGCCTGAAGTAATTCTCACAGATAAAGGACTAAAAAGTATTGGCCCAGGATCAAGGGTAAAAAACCCACCAAGCACAAGTAAGCAGGAGCTAGCCGACACAGCGTCACAGCCAGACCGCCATGGCCTTGGCTAGTGGAATGAGGCATGAGTGTAAAATGTCTTCTTCATAAATCCACAGAAGTGAGAACATGGGGAAGAAACTAGATACTTGGTCAAGAAACAAACAGTGGACGCCATGGCCCTGAGTAACACGTTTGTGCAGGAGGACGACGAAGATGTGGGAAACTGCTGTCGGTGCCGAGGGAGCTGTGGACAGAGTTGACGCAGAGTGGTCATTTCAGAACAGCGGGGAGGGATGGACGAGGGCTGGAAACAGCCCGGCGGGAATCCAGAAAGGATAAGGTGGACAAAGGTGAAACGGACACGCGGGGGTCAGTTCAGATTCGGTGGAGACTCTCGAGAGACTGGTCTTGACAAGGGAGTGGGCTCCGTGTGCCCTGGGCTGTGAGAAAGCTGGCTAGAGGGCTGGTGGTGGCAGAGGCGGCAGGTCGCGTGTGCGCGGGCTTCGCCTCAATTGCAAACCAGCTTTGACAAGCATGCCGCGGGTGTTGAGACGTGAAACGGTGGGCAGTGGAAGGTGGGAAAGGCCGTCCTGTGCGAATACCAGCCAAAAGTAAGCAGGTAGCTGTGGTGTTACCCAAAAATTGGCTTAAAGGGAAAACGCCGTGACTGCTTCGGGCAGCGTTGCAGCCTGCTGCTTCCGTTGGTGGCTGGCGTCTGAGCCCACGACGAGGCCGGGCGCTTCCGTGACAGCCTGCGCAAGGCTGCGCCAGCAGGCCCTGCCAGAATCGCCCTGGCTGCCTTAGGTTTTTTATTGATGCTAGAAACTTCTCAATAAGCTGAAGCTGCAGGCTGTCATTGCGGATAGAAATTCAGCGGTGTTTGTCTCCCTCGTGTCTGGTCGCCGTGGTAGCCCGTCACTTCTCTGAGGTCACCTAAGCAGAAATTCCTCACCCACGGCCGTGACTTCGGAGCCCCTTTCTGACTCTGGCTCTCTGCGTTTCTTTCTTTCTCGCTGCTCTGACCTCCACTATGGGCCAGGTGCCCCGTGACCCCCGCCCACAGGTTCTACCCCGGGCCCTGGGGCGTGGGCCTGGGCGCTCGCTGCCCCTCGGTCCTCGGGCCTCTTCTGAGGGTGGCTCGTCCTGGCTCTGGCAGCAGGTGTTGACCTCTTCTGTCTTCTCTGTGGTGTTTTTCAGGACTTCTTCTTCTATTCCCTAGTCTATGACCCACAGCAGAAGACACTCCTTGCTGATAAAGGAGAGATCCGGGTGGGAAACCGGTACCAAGCGGACATCAGCGACTTGTTAAGAGAAGGTGAGGGGTGGGGCCGGGATGTGGCCCGTGGGTGGTGGGCTCGGCGCCTGCAGTGCCCTGCAGTGCAGGCTTCGTCCTGGGCGGGCATGGGGGGTCCCGGGGAGCATGGCGCTTGGCCATGCTTGGCGAGCTGAGTGGCTGCCTTCAGGGGTTGGGTTTCATGTTTAGAGCTTGCTCTCCTTTGCGTGAATCCGCAGGGCTTGCCGAGTTTGCCTCCGGACACTCCACTTACCGTCCCTCTCCACCCACCCATCTGTCCATCTGTCTGTCCTTCACTCCTTCTCTCGCCCTAATCTTTTGCTCTTTTCTACTATGTTCCGCAAAAGCTGCATTTTAGAGACTTAAAAGAAATAAATAGCAGACAGCAGCCACTGTACTCTTAGAAGCCCGTTTCAGGGATAAATGGGTGTGGAAGTCCAGGACCCAGCAGGAGAGGGAGGAGCGGCTCTCGGCAGGGATCAGCCCCGAGGGAAGCAGTGGACGCAGCCCCTTGAGGCCCGGGGTGCTGCAGGGGACTGACGCCCTCGTGGCCGAGCCGCGGGTGGGTCAGCTGGGCTGGACGGGCGAAACTTCTCCTTGAAGATCAGGGTTTGTGTGTCGGTGTCAAAAACGCCTTCCTTCTTCCAGAATTACGAAAAGCACATCGCCCCACATTCTCTTCTGGGACTGGGTTTCGTTTTCCACGGTCACATCTTGGCTCCATCTGGAGTTGGTTTTGTTGACAGCTCTGTCCTGAAACACCACCTGTGCCGCACACTCGGCGCCCACAAGGCTTTGAGTCTTTCTAGACTCCTGTTTTCTCCTCTTGATCTCTCACAAGGGATATTTTTGTCCCCAAAAACTTAGTTACCGCCAGTTCGCCCGGAACTTGGTGGACCCGTGTGCCTGTTGTGGAAGTCCCTCCCTGTCGGCCCTAAACGCTTGCCTGCTGCTTTAGAAAACGAGTTTCCTCTGTACCACAATCCCTCCGCCTCCCTAACGAACTTGGCAGGATTTCCTCAGATCCGACGTCTGGCTCGTGCTCGCGGCTCCCTGGCGGCCCCGACACGCCTTCCACGGTTGGTCTGGCGCAGCCCCCCATGCGCACTGTGGCTTTTCTGGTGAACCTGCCGGCAGGACTTGGTTGTAAAATGTCCTCAGACAGCAGAGAGTGGTCGTACGGGGTGGTTCCTGGGTTGAAGCGGTGGATTCTGCCGGAATTAGGTTTTCCCAGAACTTTCCACATGGCAGCCACCCGCTGGCCCTCTCGCGGGTCAGTTGTGCCCCCGCCCCCACGCTCGGGCGCAGCCGTCCCTGCCAGGTGGGTTCCTCAGAGCCAGGAGCAGAGGGGAGCGGGTGTCTCCCTCGGCAGGAGCCGAAGTTCCGTGCCCTGGGTCAGTCCACCGGCATGGCGCTCGGCCGGGGGTCTGGACACCGCTGGTGGGGCTCTCCTTGCTGTGCCCCTCCACGGCCTCTCCCGAGGGTTCACTGCAGCAAACTCCCAGCCCTGCTGGTTCCTGGGAAGGCTGGTGGCTCCCGGTTTGTGGCCTGTCAGGCAGTATGTGGGTCCCCGTAGCCCTCAGCTCCTCAGAAGGGACAGAAAAGAAGCCGCCGTGGGGCTGCGTGTGCAGAGCCTGGCGTCCCCGCTGTGCCCACAGCGTGGCAGCCCTGGGCGGCGCCTGTCGGAACCCACACGGGAGCCACCCCCAGTGGGGAGCAGCGTGTCTTTGGCACCGCGAGGGCGCAGGCCAGGCCGTCTGCGAGCGGCTCCCAGCGGGGGGGGCTCTTACCGCTGCTCATGAGCCCACGTTCGTCTTGGCGCAGCCCCCGCCCACCCTGAGCAGGAGCTGGGTCTGCAGTTGGCCGCGGGGGTCCGCCTTGCCGCCCTCCCCACCGTCCCTGTGCCCACCGCCCTTGCAGGCGAGGACGATGGCCGTGACCAGTCCAAGCTGGAGACCAAGGTGTGGGAGGCGTGCAACCCGCTTGTCGACAAGCAGATCGACCAGTTCCTGGTGGTGGCCCGGTGAGTGCCAGAGGGGGCTGCGCTGCCTGCAGCCACAGGCCGGGGTCTCCACAGGCGCTCTGGCAAGGCCCTCCCTGCTCCCCTCAACCGCCACGCCGAGGCCGAGCACAGGGTGGAGCCGGCTCTTCCTCTTGCTTCGCACCTGCCGCCTCCTGCTCAGGTGCCCTGGGGCTGGGGCAGGGCACACGGGGCTGGACTCGGCCCGGCTCCCACCGCTCTGAAGCCCCCCGGGCCCCTGTAAAAGGCGACAGAGCTTTAAAGGAAACTGAGGGCACACTACCGAGTGTGGAGGGACACAGGGAGGCCCCAGCCTCCACTCCCCAGGGGCCCCGTCTGCAGCGCTGTGACCGGCGGCCCCGCGTGTGGCCCGCTGTGCCTGCTGCCCTGGGTCGGTCCCTCGGGGTCCTGGCAGCTCCGGGGTGCGTGGTGGGCTGCCTGGTGCCGGGGGCCAGCCTCTGTGTCTCCCCAGCTCTGTGGGCACCTTCGCGCGTGCGCTGGACTGCAGCAGCTCCGTCCGGCAGCCCAGCCTGCACATGAGCGCCGCCGCCGCCTCCCGCGACATCACCCTGGTGAGCTGGCGCTGGGCCTGGCACGGGCAGCCTGGTGCCTCTGCCTGCCTGCTGGCTCCCTTCCCACCTGCACAGCGGCCCCTGCCCGGGGCTCTGCACTGATCAGGTGGGGGGCCCATGCCTGGGCGCCCTGGAAGGCAGGGGCGTCCCCCCACCTTGAGACCCCTCTAGGCTGGGCGTGATCCAGACTCAGCTCGGGGAACCTCCGGCACCCAGGCTCCGCCTCTACCTGGAGGGGTCTCTCCCCACCCAGCCTCTGCTCGTGCTGGAGGGTCCCTTCGGTTCCCACGCTGCTCCCTGGCATGCAGGGGAGTGGCTGCCCCGATCTCGGTGGTGGGGGTCGTTAGCAGGCTCCTTGGGGTAGGGGCTGTGGGCCTGCGGCCCCCTGGCACAGGCGGGCCCTGTTCTGACCCGTGTCCTCTGCTGCAGTTCCACGCCATGGACACTTTGCACAAGAACGTCTACGACATCTCCAAAGCCATCTCGGCCCTGGTGCCCCAGGGCGGGCCAGTGCTCTGCAGAGACGAGATGGAGGAGTGGTCAGCCTCCGAGGCCAGCCTCTTCGAGGAGGCCCTGGAAAAATACGGCAAAGACTTCACTGACATCCAGCAAGATTTTGTAAGCTCTGTGGGGCAGGGGGGCTTGGCGAGCTTGGGGCCAGGAGGTGCAGCGCGGGCGCACCCCTGGCCGGCTGTTCCCAGGCGATCCCCCGCACGTGTGCCGTCGGGGCTGGTCCTGCGGCCCCGAGCCCTCGGCCAGCAGCTGGGCACTGCCCACCCCTTCCTGAGCTGCTCATCCCAGGGCACCCCCTTTTCTTTGCTGCCCTTGGGGCTGCCTTGCTGGCTCAGGGCCACGGGGTGCTGAGGCCGCTGCAAGGGAGCGGCCAGCAGGGGTCTTCCCCGGGCCCCGCAGTGGCTGTAACGGCCACACCCTGGAGCCTTAAAACAAGCCCGGGATACTGGTGTCAGCGTGGCAGGACCCCCCGCTTGGGGCTCCTGGTGTCGGCCGGCAGCCATGGCTGGGGGCAGGGCCGCACGCCAGGCTCGGCCACATCCTCGGGTGCGTCTGTCTGCTCTCCGTACAAGGACACCCGTCACGCCCTTGTTTCCAAGTAAGGCCCCAGCACAAGGTACATTGGCTGCCGCAGGACTTGACCAGTCCAGCCCGTAACGCTGGCTCCCATCTTTTTTGCTTTTATGAAATTTTCAGCTTTTATCTCCAAATCGTGCCATGTTTGTTCTCACTATGTGTGGACCTGCATCCTGCAGTGCCTCCGTGTCCTCGGGGACCTTCTCCCCCTCGGTCCCTCGTGAGTGCAGTGAGAACCCGCTGCAGGGGAGGCAGCCCGGCGCCAGAGCTCAGGGAGTGGCGTCTGGAGCAGCTGCGGCCACCTGGGCCGTGGCTGGGGGTCCAGGAGGAGGCGAGGTGGTCAGAGGCAAAGCCAGCCTGCAGAAAGCCAAGTCCAGAAGTGTCCTGAGTGTAGGGGTAAACGGGGGGAAGAGAGGGCCCCCACAGGCTGCAAGAGAAGCCGTGCCAGACGGAAGGCAGCTGAGGCCAGGCCGGAAGTCCACCCCAGAGGGGCCGTGAGGGGCGAGACCCGGGTCTCCTGGAGACGATCTGCGGGCTCCAAGAGCGGCGGCTCTAAGCGGGGCAGGAGCTGAAGAGCCAGTGTGACCAGGCGTGGGTGGGCAGCTTTGAGTTAAAACAACAACCGTGCCAGATGGGCAAGGTCTTTTCCGACAAGTAAATAGAGTTAGAAGACGGGGGCTGGAAATGGAGGGCGTCAGAGCAAGGACGGAGCAGACCTGCTCGGAGCACGGTGGCCGCTGCTGGGTGCAGAGGAGGGTCTGTAAAGAGCATCTCCTGCTTTCCTTTCTGGCGGATCTTGTGGCCCAAATGAAGTGAACTCTGAATTCCGTATTTAGGGTTACTAGATCCAGGCTGCAGAGCATTTTTTCCTGTGAGGCCATAGCATGCTGGTTATAGTGAAATGCCTGTACACACCAAAGCAGCAGCAGTTTTCCAGACAAGACTTTCTACCCACGATTCTAGGCTAGAAAAGAAAAAGATAGGACTCGAGAACACAACAGAATATTAGACCACAGCACTCGTGGATAAGCCGCAGGCCTGAAGTGCCTGGGATTAGCCAAGGATGGCCAGTGGGAAATCCACAGCTTTGAAATAGGCTCATCTGAGTGAGGAAGTGAAGGTACTTAGAAGGAGTAGAGAGGTGGGAAGAAATCGAAAGGGGTGTTTTCACATCTGGAGCTCAGAGCAAGGCACACGCTGGCTGCTGCGCTCGGGCGCCACTTCGTGTCGGGTGCGTGCCTGCGGGAAGGGGCTGGTGTGGGTCAGAGGCCGCCCCTGGCCAGCCGGGCGTGACAGCACTCTGTCCTGCCCAGCTCCCGTGGAAGTCCCTCACGAGCATCATCGAGTATTACTACATGTGGAAGACGACGGACAGATACGTCCAGCAGGTGAGGGGCTGGCCGGGAGCCGGCAGAGGTGCGGGCGCGGCGACAGCAGGGGGCAGACAGGACGGGCAGCGTGGAGAGCCCGGTGCGTGCTCGGGGCCCGGGCAGGGCGGGCGCAGCGGTGTCTGCCCAGCTGGCACGCAGCCTCGCCAAGTCCTGGGGCAGCTTTTCAAATGGCTCACTGCACCAAGGCGGCTGTGCCCCTCGTCTTCCCCTGTCTGCGGCCCCTGCTGGGCCCAGCGAGCCCACTGCCCTCTGATCCTTTGTTTCCTGTATTTTAAGAAACGCTTGAAAGCAGCCGAAGCAGAGAGCAAGTTGAAGCAAGTTTATATTCCCAACTAGTAAGTGGTGTGCCGCAGTTCTCGGGGCCGTCAGGCCTGGCGTCGACCCTGGCGCCAGCCCTGACTCGCCCTCGCCCTCACCCTCACCCTGGTCCTGACTCCAAGCCTAATTCTGACCCTAACTCCGACCGTGGCGTGGAGGTGGGGTCAAGCCGAGAAAATGCCCGTGGAAGCCGTTTCCAGGGACCAGGGGAAACGGGGGCAGCAGCTCTGGCCTGTCGGCCCTGCGGTGACGTCTCCCTTCTCTGTCCTTTAAGTAACAAGCCAAACCCAAATCAGATCAGCGTCAACAACGTCAAGGCGGGCGTGGTGAACGGCACGGGGGCGCCAGGCCAGAGCCCCGGGGCTGGCCGGGCCTGCGAGAGCTGCTACAGTAAGTGAGCCGCGCCGCCCAGCGCACGGCCTGGGACGGGGCTGCGAGCCACCGAGAGCGGCTCGGCCTCGCGCCGTGGTGGGGGCTGCGCGGTCCCTGCGGCTCCTGGGAGGGGCCCCCGACCGAGGGCTCCCCGTGGGAGGAAGGTCCGCCTGGCCCAGCCTGCCGCCACGACGGGTGGTGTCCCTGGCGGGCGGGTGCAGCTTTGTGATGTTCTGGAATCGCCGGTTCTGCCTAAGAACACGTACGTTTCCAACTTTGTTGTCCGTAGCCACACAGTCTTACCAGTGGTATTCTTGGGGTCCCCCTAACATGCAGTGTCGCCTCTGCGCGTCTTGCTGGACGTACTGGAAGAAATATGGTGGCTTGAAAATGCCCACCCGGCTAGACGGCGAGCGGCCGGGGCCCAACCGCAGTAACATGGTGAGTGGGACCCCCGTGCGGCCACCGCGGGGCGGCCGGCGCCGCCCGCTCACGCACTGTGTCGGGGCGGCGCGCCCCCTTCCGCAGAGTCCACACGGCCTCCCGGCCCGCGGCGGCGGAAGCCCCAAGTTCGCCATGAAGACGCGCCAAGCCTTCTACCTGCACACCACCAAGCTGACGCGCATCGCCCGGCGGCTGTGCCGTGAGATCCTGCGGCCGGGCCACGCCGCCCGGCACCCCTACCTGCCCATCAACAGCGCCGCCATCAAGGCCGAGTGTGAGTGCCTGCGCGGGGGCGTGGCAGGCCCGCTGGGACCCCTCCCCTCTGCCCGTCCCTCACAGCGTGGGTCCCCTGTAGGTACAGCACGGCTGCCGGAAGCCGCCCAGAGCCCGCTGGTACTGAAGCAGGTGGCGCGGAAGCCTCTGGAAGCCGTGCTTCGGTACCTCGGTAAGCCCATGCTCCCGCCCCAAGCGCGGGCGTCCAGCAGGGCTGCGCTCGGCCTGAGACGGCTCCCCAGGGCTCCCGGTGCTATGCGCAGCCCACTCCCCACGCCCAGGCGGGCATGGATGCTGACCACAGGAAGGGGGTCCTGCGCCCAGCCAGACCCCACTGGGGAGGGTCTCCACCCTCCCTGGGTCGTGCTGGGACGGCAGGCGCAGGGTGCCCCAGGCAGGGGCTGCCTGGCCTTGTGCCACGGGGCAGGCACAGGGCATCGGCTGTGCAGCTGGGGGTCCCCCGGTCCGTGGGTGACCTTGGGGTGAGGCGCTGGGCCGGGGCTTCCCCTTCCCACCGCCCCTTTTGGGGAGGACTTGTTTCTGGGCAGGGGCCGCTGGCCCGAGGGAGGGACACCTCGGCTGCTGCGCAGGTGGCCCCCCAAGTCGGGCAGTGTCCAGCCCCGGGGGCGCTGCCCCCGCCCCTCCACCTGCTCAGCCGCTGACCCTGCGGCCTCGCTGTGCTGCCCCTGACAGAGACCCACCCCCGCCCCCCCAAGCCCGAGCCCGTGAGGAGCGTGGCCGGTGTGCTCGGCGGCCTGGCCCCCGCCATCAACAGCGGCTCCCCGACCATCCTGGGCAAGCGGGGCTATGAGCAGCACAACGGGATGGACGGTGAGTGCCGCCCGCCGGGCGCCAGGCCTCTGCGCGGGGCCTTCTGGCCGCCGCTGACCTGTGTTCTCTCCCTCTCTCTCCCGCCCCCGGGCGCTGCCAGGCAACGTGAAGAAGCGCCTCTTGATGCCCAGTAGGGGTAAGGCGGGGCGGGTGTGGGACCGCGTCCGTGCTGTGTCCC
>JAQZBX010032746.1:0-25720 GCA_029593785.1 Cabassous unicinctus
TGTTTACAATTTCTTTTTTTTTTTTTTAAAGATTTATTTATTTTATTTATCCCCCCCTTGCTGCTTGTGCTTGCTGTGTCCATTCGCTGTGTGTTTTCTCCGTGTCTGCTTATCTCCCACTTGCTGTGAGGTCTCACTGCATCAGCCCACCGCACCGTGCAGGCTGGCCTGGCCTCACAAGGAGGCCCCGGGAAGCGAACCCGGGGCCTCACACATGGTAAACGGGGGCTCTATTGATTGAGCCACACCCGCTTCCTGTTGTGAGGTCTTGCTGCATCAGCCCACCGGGTCGCGCGGGCCGGCCTGCCCTCACAAGGAGGCCCCGGGAAGCGAACCCGGGGCCTCCCATATGGTAAACAGGAGCTCTAGCCATTGAGCCACACCCGCTTCCTACAATTTCTTCTGTGACCCACTGATTGTTTAGGAATTTTTTTTTTTTTTAGCCTCCACACATTTGCAAATTTTCTCCTTTCTTGTCTATTATTGATTTCCAGTTACATTCCATTATGATCTGAGAAGCAAGCTGCTTTGTATAATTTCAATCTTTTTTATATTTATTAAGACCTGCCTTGTGACTGACCTACCATGTGGTCTATCCTGGAAAAAGATCCATGAACACTTGAGAAGAATGTATAAATTGCTGATTTGGGGTGCAAAGTTCTGTATGTCTGTTAGGACTAGCTCATTTATCATATTGTTCAAGTTCTCTGTTTCCTCTTGATCTTCTGTCTAGTTGTTCTATCTAATACTGTGAGTGGTGTGTTGAAGTCTCCAACTATTATTGTGGACATGTCTATTTCTCCCTTCAGTTTTGCCAGAGTTTACCTCATGTATTTTGGGGCACCCTGGTTAGGTGCATAGATATTTATGACTGTTATTACTTCCTGGAGAACTGTCCCTTTTATTAATATAAATGGCCTTCTGTATCTCTTATAACTTTTTTGCATTTAAAGTCTGTTTTGTCTGATATTAGTATACCTATCCCTGCTCTTTTTTGGTTACTGTTTGCGTGGAGTATCTTTTTCCAACCTTTCACTTTCAGCCGATTTGTATCCCTGAGTCTAAGGGATACAAATATGGATGGCTCATGTATTTTTATCCATTTTGTCAGCCTATATCTTTTGACTAGGAAGTTTAATCCATTCACATTTAATGATATTGCTGTAAATATCTTATTTACTGTCACCATTTTATTCTTTGGTTTTCATATGTCATATCTTATTTTTGTCTGTCTTTTTACTCTTTTGGTTATCCTTTCTGTTATTCTTGCCTTCTACACTCTCCTCCAAGCCTCTCTCTCCTGTCTTTTTCTTTTAGGCTGTAAGGCTTCCTTTAATAGTTCCTGTAGAGGCAGATTCTTTTCACAAATTGTCTTAGTTTCTGTTTATTTGTGGATATTTTAAACTTACTTTCATATTTGAAGGACAGTTTTGCCAAATACAGAATTCTTGGCTGGCAATTTCTCTCGTTCACTATCCTAATTATATCATACCACTGTCTTTTCTTCAAGGTTTCTGATGAGAAATCTGCACTAAGACTTACTGGGCATCCCTTGTATGTGATAGTTTGCCTCTCCCTTGCTGCTCTCAGAAATTTCTCTTTATCTTTGACATTTGACATTTGAATAGTATGTGTCTTGGAGTAGGTCTGTTAGGATTTATTCTAATTGGGGTATGATGCGCTTCTTGGACATGTAAGTTCATTTCTTTCATGAGAGTTGGGAAATTTTCAGCTCTTATTTACTCAAATATTCTTTCTGCCCCTTTTCCCATCTCTTCTCCTTCTGGAACTTCCATGACATGTATGTTGTTGCATTTCATGTTATCATTCAACTCCCTGAGCCCCTGCTCTTTTTTTCCATTCTCTTCTCTCTTTGTTCTTTTCTCTCTTCAATTTGAGCTATTCTGTCTTCTGTGTCACTTATTCTTTCTTCTATAATTTCAAGTCTGCTGTTGCATGCCTCTAATGTGTTTTTGATCTTACCTATTGTGTCTTTCATTCCCATGAGCTCTGTTACTTTTCTATCATGTTTTCAAATTCTTCTTTGTGCTTGCTCAGTGTCTTCTTGATGTCCTTTATCTCTTTAGCCATATTGTCTTCCTACTCATCAATTTGATTTTGGAAATTTGTATGAATCTTGTTGATTAGTTGTCTCAAATCATGTCTCATCTGGGGCTTTGATACATTCCTTTGCTTGAGCCATTTTTTCCATTTTCTTAGTATGACTTGTAACTTTTTGCTGATGTCTAGGCATCTGATTAGGATGATGAGTTTACTATGATGCTCAGTTTCTCGTTCTTTTGTGGGGATTTAGTGGTGGGAGGTTGTGTTACTGCCATTATTTGATTCTTGGTTCAACCAGTTCTAGGTCTTTAGGATTGTCCCTGTTAGTTGCTCAGATCTGGGCCATGGACCCAGTAATGGGTTGCAGACCCGCTTCCAAGGGCCTTGGGCAGGGAAGCTGTAGAGGCCTGAAAAAAATCTTTCTTACTTTTAATTTCCTCACATGCACTTCCTTAGTTGGCCAGCAGATGGTGCTCTTCGACAGTTCTCTCAGTTCAAAGCCTTGTCAGAGTGTGTTCACTGCAGCACAGATTGGATCAATGTGACAGAGGATCCTGCCTGGAGGCTAAGAGCCTCACAATTCAAACTTTCTTGGAGGCAGTTCTCCAACCTTTGCTGGCAGCCCCCTTCTTTATCCTGGGTGGGAAATAATTCCACTCCCCTCTGCATCCTCAATGACCAGTCTCAGTCAGTAAGGAGGGTGATATGAGAGGATCAGATCTCTTTAGTCCCATGCCAGCTACCAGGGCAAACAATAGTATGGCCCCACCTGTCCTGGAAGAGCTCATGGGACACAGCAGATCAAATTTGTGGGCCAAAAGCTAAATCAGCCTTAGGCTGCATGCCTCTTTCTCTCTCTGCCCACCCCCCTTCCTGGGGAAGTGGATCTCTGTGGTTCCTTTTGTCTGTAACTGTCAGCCAGAGGCTGGAGAATTCAAATTTTTCTGCTCATAGGGTGGGGGAAGGGTGCTGGTGGCTGCAGCTGCTGCTTCCACTCATGGTCTTAACATCAAGATTCTTTTCCTGTGTCCCTCTCTCTTCTGGACAGTGTCTAGCCCTCCCCTGGTGTCCTAAACTTTAGAATATTTTTTTCCACGTTGTTTCTGTCTGACCTCTAGCTCTTTTTTTGGGAGAAGAGAGAGGCCAGTGTCTTTCTAATCCACCATCTTCCTGGAAGTCCCCAGGAGTGGTTCTTGAAAAACGGAATCTTAAAGATGAGATTTCTGAATTGGTTCTGGGGTTTTGGGAATTGGTTCTCTAATATGATTAGATTAAAAAGGCACTAATGACTATTTCCAACAATCAAGATAGCACTGATAGTCCATGGTGTGAGTTACTCAAAATATCATCACTGAATTTGGCTACTCAAATGCTTATAAGCAAGGCAAAGCTATGGGTGAGAGTGTCTTTGACACCTTAGCAGAGTTTTGTGGAGTTAAAAAGTATAATGATATTAGATGATTGCTCCTAAATATGCTGGATACAGCTGTATAAGAAAGAGATGAGCTCAAGTCTTCAAATTCCAAACTTTAGCACCACATGAAGTTCATGAAAGTTTCTATGTGTGCCCTGAGAGAAAAATCTTATTTCGTGTAGCCATTGACTTGAGATTTCTGAAAACCAGACCCAGAGTCTCATTGTGTGCGTGACTGAAGTACAACGTAAATTGAACTTCCAACTTTGCAGGGTGTCTGCTGTTAAAGTGAAGGTGTTGGTTGGAAAGGAATGGGATCTTGAAAATTAGAATTGGCTCATATGGGTTGATAATCATATTGGTGGGTACATTGAAACAGTAGATTCTGCTGAGTCTTTGCCAGATAAACCTGTAATGGTCTTTCCTAAGAAATCAGCCACCCAGTCTCCAATCTGTCCTGAGAAATCAGTCATCCATCCTCCACCTGAAGAGTTTAACCCTGCTATGCTTCATAAACCTATAACTACTTCCCCTAAGGAAACAGCCCTCAACACTTCTGTCTGAAGAAATTAATCCTATTTCACCAGATGAAACTGAAATTGAATGCCCTGAGGTAGAGGCTTGCAAGACATTTCTAATTCTTCTCATGACCCATCCCTATCATCCCTTTTTTCTTCCAGACCCATAACTAGACTGAAGTCCCAATAGGCCCCAAAAGATGAGATACAAAGTGTGACCCAGGAGGAGGTGCAGTACACGCCAGAAGAACTGCATGAGCTTTCTAATTTATATAGGCAGAAATCAGGGGAATATGTGTGGGAATGCATATTAAGGGTGTGGGAAAATGGTGAAAGGAACATAAAGTTGGATTAGGCTGACTTTATTGATATGGGCCCCCGATACTGGATTCACTGTTGTAGCTCGAGGTAGTTGGCTGAAGCCTGGACTAAAAGGTGGCCTACATTGCCTAAAGTCAAATTGCCAGAACTTCCCCTGTATAATGTAGATGAGGGGATCCAAAGGCTTAGAGAGACTAGAATGTTAGAGTGGATTTATCTTGTAAGACCTGCTCACCTACCCCAGGAATGTCCAGAGTACACAGCTTTCACCAGTACTGTGAGGAATAAATTTGTGAGACTAACTCCATCATCCCTGAAGAACTCTGTGGTTGTTGTTCTCAGTAGGTCAGATATTGTGGGAACTACTGTCACCGAACTTGGATCCTTAAACACAATGGGGATAATTTGATCCTGGGTTGGCAGAAGCCAAGTGGCAGCACTTAATTGCCAAAGACAAGGTGGACATAGCTACCATAATGGATAGCAGATTCAAAGCATTAATTGAAACATTCTGACTCACACAGACCTATAGCACTGGCTAGGAGATCATGGGGTACTTAGAAGTAAAATAGATAGACAGTCTAATTCTTACTTGATATTTATAAGCAGAAGAGCTATAGGTTAAGTAAACAAAAATCTAACTTGAATTACAAAAACAGTCACAGCCCCTTAATCAACTTACAGACTTGAGACAATTTACAGACACAGAGCGCCTTGAATGAAGGGAAGGCTGAGTCCCCTTGGAGAAGGACCCTGCTACATTGCCAAAAATTTATACTGTTAATCTTCCTCCCAGCCTTCCCCAAAGAGACCTATGGCCTTTTACCATGGTAACTGTGCATTGGAGAAAAGGAAATGATCAGACATTTCAGAGTTTATTAGACACTGGCATTAATTCTGGGACACCAGTAAGAGTAGGGGCTTATAGAGGTTGGGTGATCAATGGAGTTTTAGGTCAGGTCTGTCTCACAGTGGAACCAGTGGATCCCCAAACTCATTCTGTGATTATTTCTCCAGTTCCAAAATGCATAATTGGAATGGACATATTCAGCAACTGGTAGAATCCCTACATTGGTTCCCTGACTTGTGGACTAAGAGCTATTATGTTAGGAAGGGCCACATGAAAGCCACTAGAACTTCCTCTACCTACCAAAATAGTAAATCAAAAGCAATACCAGACTCCTGGAGGGATTGCAGAGATTACTACCATCATCGAGGACTTGAAGGATGTAGGGGTTATGATTCCCACCATATCCCTATTAATCTCTCATCTTTGGCCTTGCATAAAACTGATGGATCTTAGAGGGTGACAGTGGATTATAATAAATGTAACCAGGTGATGACTCCAATTGCAGCTACTATTCCAGATGTGTTATCATAGCTTGAGCAAACCAACATATCCTCTGGTACCTGGTATGCAGCTATTGCTTTTTTCTCAATTCCTGCTAGTAAAGACCATCAGAAACACTTTGCTTTCAGCTAGCAAGGCCAGAAATATGCCTTCACTGTCCTACCTAAGAGTTATATTACCTCTCCAGCCCTATGTCATAATATTGTACACAGGGACTTTGATCGTCTTGCCTTCCCACACGATATCACACTGGTCCACTATTATATCATGCTGATTGGACCTACTGAGTAAGAAGTAGCAACTACTCTAGACTTATTGGTAAGTCATTTGCATGTCAGAAGGTGGAAAATAAATCTAACAAAAATACAGCAGTCTTCCACCTTAGTGAAATTTCCAGGTGCTCAGTGGTTTGGGGCATGTTGAGATATCCCATCTAAGGCATAGGATGAGCTGTTGCATCTGGACTCACCTACAACCAAAAAAAGAAGCAAGCACTTTGTTGGCCTCTTTAGATGTTGGAGACAACATAGTCCTCAACTGGGTGTGCTACTCTGGCCCATTTACCAAGTGACTTGAAAAGCTGCTGTTTTTTTTTGTTTTTTTTTACCAGGAGGTCCTGGGGATCGAACCCAGGTCCCTCCTTATGGGAGATGGATGCCCAGCCATTTGAACTACATCCATCCCCCAAAGCTGCTGGTTTTAAGTAGGGACCAGAACAAGAGGGGCTCTGTGACAGATCCAGGAAGCTGTGCAGGCTGCTCTGCCACTTGGGCCACATGACCCATCAGATCCAATGGTGCTAGAAGTGTCAGTGGCAAATAGAGATATTGTCTGGAGCCTTTGGCAGGCCCCTATAGGAGAATCATAGGACAGACCCTTAGGATTTTGAAGCAAAGCCCTACCATCACCTGCAGATAACTATTCACCTTTTGAGAAATAGCTTATGGCCTGCTATTGGGCCTTAGAAGAGACCAAACACTTAACCATAAGCCACCAAGTTACTGTGAGACCTGAGTTTCCCATCATGAACTGGATACTGTCTGACTCAAGAAGCTTAAGCTAGTTATACACAGCAGCCCTCCATCATAATATGGAAGTCGTATATGTAAGATTGAGCTCAAGCAGGCTCTGAAGGCACAAGTAAGTTACATGAGGAAATGGCCCAAATGTCCACAGTCCTCACACCCACCACATTACCTTCTCTTTCCCAGGCCACAGCTATGGCCTCTTGGGGAATTCCTTATGATCAGTTGACTGAGGAAGAGAAAACATGGGCCGAGTTTACAGCTGGTTCTGCATGATATACAAGAACTACCCACAAGTGGACAGCTGCAGCACTGCAGGCCCTTTCTGGGACATCCCTAAAGGACAGTGGTGAAGGGAAATCCTCCCAGTGGACAGAAGTTCAAGCAGCGCACCTGGTTGTTCATTTTGTTTAGAAAGAGAAATGGCCAGAGGTATGTTTGTACACTGATTCATGGGCTGTCACCAATGGTTTGGCTGAATAGTCAGGGACTTGGAAGGAACATGATTGGAAAATTGGTGACAAAGAGGTCTGGAGGAGAAGTATGTGAATAGACCTCTCTGAGTGGGCAAAACACATGAAGATATTTGTTTCCCATGTGAATGCTCACCAGAGGGTGACTTCAGCAGAGAACTATTTTAATAATCAAGTGGATAAGATGACCCATTCTCTGGATACCATCTGGCCTATTTCCCCAGTCACTCCTGTCATTGCCCAAAGGGCTCATGAACAAAGTGGCTACAGCCAATGCTGAGCACCCAATCTGCCAGCAGCAGAAACCAATACCTAGTCTCCAATAGGGTGTTCCCCGAGGTGATCAGCCTGCTACCTGGTGGCAGGATGATTACATTGGGCCACTTCCATTATGGAAGGGACAGCATTTTGTTCTAACTAGAATGAACACATACTCCAGAAAATGGGGCAATGCTTCTGCCAAAACTACCATCCGTGGACTTAAAGACTGCCTTATCCACCATAATAGTATTCCACACAGCATTCCTTCTCATCAAGGAACTTACTTCACAGCAAATGAAGTGTGGGAATAGGCAAATACCTATGGAATTCACTGGTCTACAGGTCTTAGTTCCAAAAAGAGGAGTGCTTCCACCAGGAGACTCAACAATGATTCTACTGAACTGGAAGTTAAGACTAACACATGGCCACTTTGGGCCCCTCATTCCTCTGAATTAACAGGTGTGGCTGTCTGAAATTATTTTATGAATCCCAAATAGAGAAATATTATGTTTAAAATTAATCCATTCCTGTGGGTGTGAGACCCATTTAACTGGATTACATCAGTGGGATGTGATTCACGTTGAGTTTCTGCCCTCTTGCTGGATCTGACATAAAGGTAGACAGAGAGACTCAGATAGAGGCCAAAAAGGGAGCTGGCATATTTGATTCTGCAGTGTGAGAGAGGATTGCTTAAGCACGAAGCCCCCAAGAGGCTGGACCCATGGAGAAGCTCAAGAAAAAACGGTGAGTCCAGAGGGAAAGGAAAGACCTAGGCAGAGATTGGTGACCATCTTGCTTAACCATGTGGCAACATGCCAGGATCAACAGTAGCTGACTTTGGTGAGAAATTATCTTTGAGGGTGCCTCATTTTGGACTTTTCACAGCCTTGGAACTGTAAGCTTTTACCCCAAATAAGTCCCATTTATAAAAGCCATCCCATTTCTGGTACTTTGCATTGGTACCCCTTTGGCAGACTAAAATAACAGGCAAAGAAGGGAATTACTGTACTGGCTGAAGGAAATAGAGGAAACAGGACAGCTACTACACAGTGGAGGTAAAGAAGAGTTTGCCTGGAATTTCTTTAGGGCATCTCTTAGTACTACCATGCCCTGTGATGAAAGTCAATAGAAAATTGCAACAATCCAATGCAGGCAGGACAATTAAATGGCCCCAAAACTTTAGGAATGAAGATTTGGTTCACCCCATCAGGCAAAGAACTATGGCCAGCTGAGGTGCTTGCTGAGGGTAAAGGGAATATGGAATGGGTACTGGAAGAAGGTAGTGATAAATACGAACATGATCATGTGACCAGTTACAGAAATGAGGACTGTAATGCTTAGGAATATTTCTTCCTTGTTTTGTTATGAGTACGTTTATATATGTACATAAGGCAAATATCTTTGCTTTCTTCCCTTTCTTATCCCCTTATCAAATGACATAAGTTTCTTAATTTCATGTCATAGTATTTAAGTTATAAGATATCAAGTTTAAGAGTGAATATTACCTAAGGACTTGCACACTCTTTTGGGGAAAGTTAGTGCATTTCCGGCTATACACAGGGCAGTTGAGTATTGTTAGGTGGAAATATGATTGTTACTGTTTTTATTTAGAGATTAAATATGGTTTAAGGAGATGTATATGGGTGCCAAGTTGACAAGGGGTGGACTGTGATGGTTAAGTTCATGTGTCAACTTAACCAGATTATGGTGTCCAGTTGTTTGGTCAAGCAAGCACTGGCCTGATTATTAATGTGAGGATATTTCATGGATTTAATTCATCAGTAAGTTGATTCCATCTATGGCTGATTGTATCTACAATCTACTGAGGAGATTGCCTTCAACAATGAGACATATCACATCCAATCAGTTGAAGGCTTTAAAAGTGATGATTTCAGCAGCCAGAAGGGAGAATTTCCATCTCTGCTTTAGCTTGTCAGCTTCTCCTGGAGAGGTAATCAAAAACCTTCATCAGCCTGCCCTACAGAATTATTCTTGCCCATCCCCACAGTCATTGAGCCAATTCTTGTTTTTTAAAAATCACATAATATTTACATTATATACTATTTATAAATATATGTCCTGTTGCTCCTATTTTCCTAGGGAACCCTAATATACCATCCTCAGTTAGGCCACTCAGCAATCATTCTAGAAGTCTGTAGTCTGCTTCCTCTCCTATTCCTCACTACTGCTATGCCAACTCCACCCCCCGCCCCATTACTTTGACTGTCATTCCCAGCAGAGAGTCTCATTTCCCACCTGAGTGAAAACGCAGAGGCTATAGAGTATGACCCATAACTTAACCACCCCCATCACAACCCTTACCTGTGTCACATCTGTGTTGGCTTACCTCTTCTTCCCCAGCAAAATCTTCCTGCCCACCCCTCCCCTGCCACCAGTCTGCCCTATCTTGTTTCCTCTAGGAGCTTGCACCATATCTTCAATCTCTCTTCTTCCAAAGGCTCTTCCTCTTTGACCCATAAACATGCTCAAGTTTCTGCTGTCTTTTAAAAAAAAGGAACAGGGGAGTGGGTGTAGCTCAATGTTTGAGCACCTGCTTCCCATGTATGAGGTCCTGGGTTCAATCCCTGGTACCTCCTAAAAAAAATAAAAATAAAAAAGAGTAACAAAAAAGTTCTCCCTTATCATTATTGTCAATATTTTATATTTTAAAATATAAACTATTTTAACCAGATGATAAAATATTTTATAAACCTACAAAAAAAGTATAAGATAGATCCAGAGATCAGATAAAAAAGAATAAATAGCCAGTTAAGAAGACCCTAGTATATACAGAAACTCAATATATGGTAAAAAGAAGCCTCCATTTAATAGTTGTTTTTGAGTGTCTGGCAGGCACTGCAGTAGGCAGGTACTAGATACAAAATTGTGAACACAACACAATCCATGGCCTCAAGAAGTTCACAGTCTAATATCACACTTCTATGAAAGAGAGATGGGAAACTGGCTATCAATTTGGGGGGAAAAATCAGTTTAGATTCTTTCCTTATACTAGACATCAAAATTAATTCCAGCTGAATTTTAACTGTAGGGAGATAATTTTAAGTCTGTGTAAATATCCTTTTCCTCAAAATCTTTCACCCAAGCATCTATTTGTGATTCTTGTCTAAGTCAATTATTGTTATGATAGCACTATTTTTGTATCCCATTATATGCTTTAGTTGTACTTTACTGTAAAATAAATAGCTTTCTCTTCTATATCTCTCTTTATATTCATTTGTATCATTTTGGACACATGGTTTTTGGATTTTTTTCAATGTGGTATAATTCATTACTGCCACTATTTATTTTGGTTCTCAAATTGTCCCTGATTTGGCCAATGGGAGTCCCTTCTAGCTGACTCCTGTGTCCTTCTGACATGTCTCCATCACTTTTTGAGTACTTCCTTACTTATTGTACCCCCAAAATATACCATGTTCATCTTAAACTTTCTCTACTGTAGGTTTGGAATCAGTCACTTTTAAGGTGCTTGAAACATCAACCAAATCATATTTTAGGAAGGCTATGCTAATTTATGATTTCACATGCAGTGTAACAGAGAGTCAAATTCACTGCATCCCAGCCAGAAGTGAGTTTCACCATTTTTTAAAAATATCTTTGCATGCCTTATAAAAGGGAAACAGTATCAAATGATTTTTAAAAAAAGTATGTTTACTAAGGCTTTATAAAGCATTTTCCTTCACAATCGACCTTCTTAAAAAATCTCTTGGAGTGGATGTGGCTCAAGCAGTTGGGCACCCGCCTTGCACATGGGAGGTCCCAGGTTAGGTTCCCAGTGCCTCCTAAAGAAGACAAGCATACGCAACAAGTTGACACAACGAGCTGACACAACGAGTTCAAGTGGTTGGGCACCCACCTCCCACATGGGAGTCCTGGGTTCAGTTCCCAGTGCCTCCTAAAAGAAGATGAGCAGAGACAACGAGCAGACACAAGGAGCAGAGACAATGAGCAGGCACAAGGAGCAGACAACAAGCAGACAGATGAGGAGGCTATGGGGCGGGGGGGAATCCACAGATTAAAAAAAGAGAAGTTCTCTTGTCTGGTCTCTCCTTCCACACTGCCCATTCACACTTCAATCTTCTATAGCCTGGCTTCTACCAGAATCATTCTGGTAGAACTACACTACTAAAACTATACTCATGAGGTCCTCCTACTTGCCATAATTATTTAAATGCCGTGTCTTTCTTGACCTCTCTGTAGTATTCCCTTCATTATGGACACTTTCTCTTCCTTCAGCTTCCATGACACCAAGCTTTACTAATCTTTCTACTGTTCACCCCCACTCCCGCAATCTATCCCTTTTCAGTCTCTTTTGTGGTCTCCTTTACCTTCACCTCACCTTTAAAGATTTAAGTGTTCCTCAGAGTTCTTGCCGGCAGACTTTTCTTCTCACTTACGCTCCTTGATGATCTCACACAGCATATTAATATATGCTGGAGATTCCCAGGTTTCCCTCTCCATCTCAGACTCCTCCTCTGAACTCCAGATTTATGTGGTTAACTGCTTCCTGGACATCTCCATCTTGCTGTCCAGCAGGGAGCTCAAGCTGAACAAACTTTAAACTTAACTCACCACCTTGGCCATCAAATCTGTGACTCCATCTATATCCTTGTTGAAGGGGACCCGGTCACTCAAACCCCAAATCCAGAAATCACCATGGCTGTTCTTTCTCCCATACTCTTCATGGCCAATCAATGCCTGAACCTTGTTCATTCTATCTCATTTTTATTTTTAGATCATCAAAATGGAAACACACAAACACCTTAGAACATTTATGAGATTCCCTAGTGATATGGCTGTCTCACAATCAAACACATATTTTATGGCCCATGTTTTGATTTGTGTCTACAACAATACTGGGGCCAGATAATATTCAAATATTTAAACTATATTATTGGCCGAAAAAATACAATGATGTCATCAAGGCATGCTATACTAACCAAGTAGAGAAAAGTGGTGGACTAAATGAATTATTACACGGCAGCCAATAGAATAGGCAAGGTAAATTCAAAAGAACCTGTAGCTAAATAGCGAGTTTCATATTCACATTCCAAGCAGTACTTTAATTTCAGCTAAACATCATGTGTTATACGTAATTAATGTTAACAGTAATGTATTGCTTTGTATTTTTGTTTCTAACCATTCTCTCTATAAATTTATTTTACAGTTTTATAAGAGCTGTCAGCATAAGGAACTTCTATTTGGTTTTATGCACATATATATGCATGTATATTTAAGTACTATTGTAAGTCAATTCTAGGACTCTACAAAAGAATTTTTTTTTTCATTTACCTATTAATACATTACTCGTTTGGTAAACACTGTTCCAGATGCTGCGAATTCCATCATTGTCACCTGTCCTACCACATTGGCTTACAAACCAAATTTGCAGCCCATCTCAAGCAAGTGTGTAGGATTTGAGAGTATGTTTTAGGATTAAACTCACTTTGGTTCTGCATAATTTTCTGTTTTTTTCCTCTTTGCCTCGTTTTCCTCGCCTGTATTCAAAGTCTTTCAATTTGCCATATTGTACTGCCCTAAATCAACACTGGAATGAGGATAGGCATAAATGCTTACTTTTAGTAGTGGGCAAGGGGTAATAAGGCGAACTTGATTTAATATGGAGTAAAACAGAATCTCCGGTGACCTACGGCCTGAGATTGGAGCTGAAAATACAAGCTCATACACACCTCTGTAATCATTTCTACAGAAATAAATGGAAGTGGCTCAACAACCTAACACTATTGTATACTTTCTTCTTTTTCTCTTCGGAAAAAAACTAGTGCCCTCTAGAGTCCAAAATCCACCTTCGTTACCGTTATCTTCTAATGCAAACAACAATCGGGGGTTATTTATTATTTGTAGCAATTGGAATTAGATTTACACACGCCCTAAAGCCCTAGTCATTGGAGGTAACGGGAATTATTTACAGTGGCATGCCTGCCTAGAAGCTCCCAAGGCGCCACGGTGGCCCCGTGCGCCCTTCCTCAGTCAAAGGCGTCTGCGCGTTGCAGTGTACCCTCCGCGGGTTCACACCGGCCAGACTGCGACCGTTTGAGGTGCTCTGTCCCCAGTTTGTCCTTACTGCCGACATGAAACACACTCCGCAGGGCCCTAGGTTCTTAAAAAGCCCCGGGCGCCCTTCGCGGCGTGGGGGCCGGCGCCGGGCAGGCGGCTTAGGATGCGGTCTCAAAGCCGGTGCGCCCCGCTCCCCGGCCTGCAGGTGGCATTCGGGTCCTTCCGCCCGGAGGAAGCCCTTCCAGGGCCCCAGCCGCGAGGCCGCCCCTTCCCCCTTGGCCAGCGAGGGGCTGGCTGCTAGGCGGGTCCCGCCCCCAAGCTACGGGCCCCACTCTCAGGGAAGGGGGTTGCTCCGCGTGTGGCGATTGGTGGCACCCCAGGGGCGGGGCCCTGGGATGTGGGCTGAGGAGGCAGGGCCTGGGACCGGACAAAAGCCGGGAAGAGGAAAAGCCCTTCCCGGAGCGCTGGTTCCCGGGGTTTCTGCTGAGACGGTTAGGGAAGCAGAGGCCGGTCGCCGAGCTGGGATTGCCTGCGTGTGCGCCTGTTGGAACGTGAGTGGCGGCGGCGTCCCCGGCTCCTCGCCAGCACATCTGCTTCTGCAGGTAGCCGCAGGCTCCGAGCGGCGGCGCCGACCCCTGGCTGTTAGGGAAGGCTCTGAGTCCGCCGATAGCGGGAGTGGGAAAAAGGAGGAAAGCTCAGCTCTTGGACATGGAGGAAGGAATTTAGCGGGCAGGCCTGGGTGCTAGGAAGGGAAGAAACCCAGGTAATGGGAGTAGGAAAGGGAAAGGAGAAGAGGGTGCTGGAATGCTAGATGTATAGCATTCCCGGTTCTTGGGCATGGGAAGGAGAAATCGGGAGGCGGAGAAATTACATGCAGTGACAAATGGAAGATCGTGTCTGCACGAGGGGAGGAAAATCGAGCGGAAAGAGGTTGCTAGCACGTACAGAAGACCAAGTTTAGGAGGGGAGCAGCGTGCGGCGGTGGGGAGCTGGAGCAAAGAGTGGCAGCCCTGGGCTTGGGCGTGGACGGAGAGCTGGGGCGGCGGGGGCTAGCCGCGACGCTGGGTGGATGGGTCGGCCTGATCGGCGTAGAGGGAGCGGGGCTCCAAATTGCTGCCAGGGGGGTGTGGCGTCCCGGTCGGGGCGGAGTGGGAGGTAATGAAGGGACACACACGCCACGGCTCGCATCTCGATCTCTCTATTCCCCCGCTTGCTCCCGACGTCTGAAATTTAAAGGTCGCGGCATGGAGAGGGAGGGGGCCGGCGTGAGGACCTTGGGTTGCAGCTCTCTTGCACAACAGCCGCTAGGACGCCTGCAGGCCAGAGCCTGCTGGTCCCAGTTCCGCTCAAGGACGCGTAAACACCGCGAACGGACTACGAACTCGGCGACACGCGCACGGACGCAGGTGCGCGCAGATCTTAGGTCTCCGGACCCAAAACTGCCCTTTGCCCAACTGGGTATATATTCAGCGCTGTGCTTTAAACCAGATAATCCGGGTCGCCTGGTATTTAAAACAACCAACTGAATCCTCCTGACCTGGGGTATTTTGTATGTTAAACTTTCAATTGCTCTTTTTGTTTTGTTTAAGGAGATAAATTTGTATGCAGCAGAGTCTGCGAGACTGAGCGGTGTTGGGGTGATTGGAAGTTGATTCACTGTAGAGGTGAGAATGAACCATTTAGCCCTTTCTTCCGTACGTTCTTTCATGTGGCAATACTGCGTTTTCTTGGTCTTGTGGGTGGGGATGGATTAGTGCAAGAGAGTGAGTCAGGAATATCTCGAACGACATATTGGAACTCCTTCCTTGTTTCTTTTACTCTAATGTCTTCTCGGTAAGAAACTAATTTTGCCCAGAAATTATCGTAGTTCATGAACTCAGCTTTTAAAAAACCTAGCTATAAACTCCAGGGTGGTGAAAATAAAATTAGTTGGGTGAGCGGCTCGTCTTTCTTAAACTCCTCTGTATTATTCTAGGTTTATTTTCTGGAATTACTAAAGTGTGTTAGGAGATTGGAATTCAGCTACTTTCAGACTAAATGAACTGGTGCCTGTTGGGCTTGGAAAAGTGCTTCTTTCTGAAGTCAGGGTTGGGATGGAGACAAAAATCTGAGGAAGGGCAGGAGTGGAGAAGTAGACCAGGGGGACCTAAGGACTAGCCCATGGAATTCAAATCTAAAAGAAATAATAAAACAGTGCCTTGCACCGTAGAGCCAGGATATACAAGAAAGCTTCACTTTTTTAGTTAAAAGGTTGTGAAAAATGTAATGGGAGCATACTTTGAGGAAAACTTGAAATGTTTCAGTTAATCCATTATGAGATGTAGAAAGATTTCTGCAAAAAATGTTTGCTTTAACTGAGAAGGAAATAATGAACTCAAAAATCCTATCATTCAGTCTTGCAATTTTAAGTACAGTGAATGACTTTTTGTTAACTATATTTGCCATCAAGGAAAAACAGCCAAGTCATAACTCTTGCATAATATTAGGTAAAATGTCATATCAAGACCAAGTTTGCTGCCTCTATTTTTGTTTTGTTTTAAATACAAGGACAGATGTGAAAGTGGGATTAAACATGATTGAATAATATACTTTAAGCTATACTGTAAGTTATACTTAAAAATTACAGATGGAAAGTAATCTTTAGAGCACTCTCTATGTATGGAAATCTGTAGTTGGTATTGTGTATACACAATCATATTCAGGAATATAAGAATTTTAGGTTTCCAGTAGTAGCCTGTGCTGCTTCCTCATTTTTGTCCCCTCTCCCAGTTCCCTAAATACCCTTAGGGCAGTGATGTTTCATTCTCCCTTACCAGTTTGTTCCTTTATTTTATTCTAGTTGGATTCCAGATGGTTCCCCAGTAATGGCTTAGGGAACTCCTAAACACTAAGAGGCAGGATTCTAACTGCATATTTGGGAAGTGAAAACAGACTTGGGGGTGGGAATATATCCTGGGTTGTCAAGGGGAACTGAGGCATACTGTCTACTAACAAGTACATTTTTCATTTAAGGTCCGAATTACTTTGGCCCAGCTTTTCAGGAGAGATGCTTATAGGCCTCTTACATAATTTTTCTAGGTCAGTTCTCTTGACTTTTCCAGGCCTCGGCTGTAGCTAAAGGGGATTAAAGCAATTTGCAGTTGTGTTCCTAGAAGAATAAAAAGATTACATTAGAGTATCATGAGAAGGAATAGAATCCTTTAGCAGGTTCAGGACTTTCTCTGCCTCTCAGGGAACAAGCACAAGACATGGCCTCTCTTTAAGCCTCATGGTTTCCCTTCTTCCAAACGTTGTCCCCTTGCCCTGAGAATCAGATTGATTTGTATTCAGTACCCCCACACACCCTATTCTTCAAAGTGACATCTCTTACTGATTTGCCACTTCTTGTGCTGCCCACCAGCCACTTATCCTTGACCACAAACAGCAGGAGGAGCAGTCATATTGGGATACTGGGGAACGTGACAGGGTCATGCTTGGTGCTGGGCAGTGGCACTTCTGTATACAGATTTCTCTAATTGAGAAATCAATCACCTTAATAGGTAGCTCAGCATCCCCGATGTCTATTTTCTCTAGGAAAACTTAGCTCCACCGGGAATTCTCCATCTTTCACTTTTCATGAAAGAGGGTCGTCATTTTAACCAACCTCTTGAAGGGAAAATCCTAGCACTCTTCATTCTGTTCATCCTGAGAGCCCAGTAAAATGAGTAGCTGGATAGAAGTATTCACATAAACATGATACTCTGGAAATAATCTCATTTTATGAGACTTAAGCCAACAGTTGAGAATGAGATTATTAAGGGCTTGTTATGTAGTCAGGCTCCACCATGCCTTAGTGGAGTGGCCATGGGCAAGCTATTTTTCTTTTATCAAAGTAAATTGGGGGAATAATTTCCATCTTACAGGGTTGTTGTGAGGGCTGACCTGGAAACCACATGAGAAGCTTCTACCTGTTCCCTTGCACTGAAAAGGTGCTCAGTTCTAATGGTAGTTGTAATTATTATTAGCTTTTCAGGCAATTGTGTTAATATAAATTGTTCTTCTAGTAGTCACCAAAATGTTTGTTTCGTTTCTACTTGCTGATAAAATGGATCAAAGACATGGTATCTTCTTCTTTTTGAAGGTTTACTTTATTAAATTCAAAATGTCCCAGAAAATCCATGGTGGTTCTGTAGTAGAGATGCAAGGAGATGAAATGACACGAATCATTTGGGACTTGATTAAAGAAAAACTCATTTTACCCTATGTGGAGTTGGACTTGCACAGGTAAATGAATTACTCCTTCTACTGGCAAACTCAGAAGGCAGAAATCTCCATAATTTCAGGATGCAGCTAGCTGTTTTACATAGATACTACTGGACCTTGTGAATAAAGCTTTTGGGGGGGAGGCCTTAATATAGGCAGATGAATCTTTCATTTTAATTTTTAAATACTGCTAGAAAAACTGGACTTATCACTGTTCAGAAGTCAAGAATTGTGAGGGAAACAAAGTGATCTCAAGTGTCTATTTCTTGTGAAGATTTTATTTGTAATAACAGTACCATCAATTGCCAGGAGCAATATGATATATTATTTGTGGAAGAGAAAATATAGAGGATGTAAGAAACAGTCAACTAAATAAAGTTAACAATTTATCCTTTCAAGGTCCATTTCTGTCACTCTACTTAAGTAGTCAATGGACTTTTTTTCCTTTACATGACTTATCTTTCCCTTTTTAGTAAATTGGACAAATTTATTTGTAGGACAGAAAGAACCCTTGAAGTTATTTAATCCAACCCCCACCTTCTGGCGAAGTTTCTTTAAACCATATGTATTCTAAAGCCTTTGCCCTATGTTTAAGGAGTTTTGGAACAGATGTGAAAGTTCTACATGATTATCTCATTTTTCTTCCTGTATATAACTTGCCTATGCTCATTGTACATTTGAACTTGGTAAAAACAATTTTTACAAGGGTGGAAGTGGCTGAAGACTAACATGGTAAAATGTTGAGCAATACTTTTCAGCTAAATAATTGGCCACAATAAGTGTGTTTGTCTTGACCAAGAATTATTCATCAGAACCTGTCCAGAGCACCTGACACTTGCTTGGGTGTAGACTTTGAATTCACATGATATTATTAGATGTCCTTTTTAATTGCTCTAAGCTGAAGCTGCTGACAATCTCTATATTATAACCGTAACGAGGAGCAAAAATATCTGCAGAGGTTGACCAAACATATAGGAAATGAGGCATAAAAAAAAAATCTTCCATGTAGATTAAAGAAGCATTTATAACCTCTCTTCTGTTTCAGAACTTTATATGGCAACAGGTGTTCCAGAGAACTTGCACATATATTAGTTGCAAAGATGTATTGCGCTTCTTTGGCCTAGAGAAATGAGTGTTAAAGGACATCATGCCTAGAAAGAAAAAGCCAATGGGAATAAAGAAAATTTGGAGGCTCAAAGAAGTTTTAGATTGTTCCAGAATTGCTATTATTACATGACTGATTCTTTTTGAGTGGGGTGGAACAGTTTGTTTTGTTGTATGTGGGCTAGACAGTGGGCAGGCCATTTATTTGTGCTTTTCTCTTGGAAATGTTAAGAAGAGAAGCAAAAGTCCACTAATTCACTGGTAAATTGTTCTGGTGAGAAATGGCTCCTAGGAGCATCTAAACTGATGACCATGCTTCTTGTTTGAGTTAGGATTAGACATTTGTAGATATTCAGCGTTTCCAACACAAGAAGGTAAGAGAGTTGGTAACTGTGTTAGAGTATATGATTATCTGAGGTCGAAGTAGTTTGGAAATATTTTTATTTGGAAATTTGCATCATGAGTTGGGTTATCTAGAGGAATCTAGAGGCTTAATGATTCAGCAAGTTTTGAAAGCATTCTTTAAAGCCTTGGATAACAAAATAGCTGCATTATTGTTTTGTTTTCCTTGCTTTTGGCAAAGTATTACATACTTTCCATAAAGCTCTGCAGTCATTTTCTGTGCTCTGGACACCAGCATTCCTTCCAACTCTGAATGACCAACCAGCAGTCTGGGGTGTTGCTATGTGTTAAGCTACACCCTCTGGTGTATACAAAAGCATGGGTAGATTCCATTACAGATCAGAAAAACTGCAGGTTTGTTTCCAGAACAAAGAAGCTTGCCCAGGAATAAGGGAGAGTTTCATCTTATGATTACTAGTATTACTAAAGGTACTGATATATCTATAACTTCCACCATTTTAATGCCAAAGTACAAACAATCCTTTGAGTCTCCACCCCCCTTTTTAAGCACAGTATTTACTTAGGGAAAAATAAGACATACTTAAGCCTATATTTTTATGCTAATTATAGGGGAAGAAACCAGACAAAAGCGTTGCTGGCATACTGTTATATCCTCTTTATGGTGAAAAGCAGGCAAAGGGGCAGATATAATGGTTTCTATTCAGTTTCCCATTAGACAGCTCCCCACTACAACACAGGGAGTCCTAGCCTGGCAGTCCAGACTCTCTTGGTGCATTTTTCGTTGGCAGCCATCTTCTGTGTTTAGGGTGTGCTAAAGTTAAAAAAAAACTCGAACAGATTTAGGTATAATTTGAGCCTTCACTTTCTGCAGAACACGTTCTTTGTGCCGTCACTGTGGTGGTAGATATGGTAGTACTATCTGAAATTATCCATTTTTCTGAATATTTACATTTAAAATTTTTGCCTCTCCAGCTATGATTTAGGCATGGAGAATCGTGATGCCACCGAAGACCAGGTCACCAAGGATGCTGCAGAAGCTATAAAGAAGTATAACGTTGGCATCAAGTGTGCTACTATCACCCCTGATGAGAAGAGGGTTGAGGAGTTCAAGTTGAAACAAATGTGGAAATCACCAAATGGCACCATCCGAAATATCCTGGGTGGCACTGTCTTCAGGGAAGCCATTATCTGCAAAAATATCCCCCGGCTTGTGAGTGGATGGGTAAAACCCATCATCATAGGTCGTCATGCCTATGGGGATCAAGTAAGTCATTTTGGCATGATCTGATTTTGCTTATTCTTTTTTCAGGGCCTGTGGCTGCCCAGCAGTTCCAAATCATATGTTTTACATTTTTTTTTTTTTAGGGTACGGGGGCCAGGGATTGGACCTGGGACCTTGTATGTGAGAAGCCGGCGCTCAACCACTGAGCCACATCGGCTCCCCTGAGTTGGTTTTTTAATTTGTTTACCTGTTGTTTGTTTTTGTTTTCAGGAGGCATCGGGGACCGAACCCGGCACCTCCCAAGCAGGCGCTCAACTGCTTGAGCCACATCTGCTCCCTCTTATTTTTTATATTTGCTCCCATTAAGAAAGGTACAAAATTGAGAAATGTGTATGTCTATTTGTGATTTACCTATATTTAGATTTAGGAAACTACAGACACACTTACAGATAGTGACCCATCTCAACACATGAGACTTTTCTGAAAAATTTTTTTTCTTCCTTTATCCTTTTATTAGGTTAAACTATATGATATTGCCACTTTTGTATTGGTAATTCCATATGGTTGAATCTAATATTTAGATCATTGCTCCTCAACCCTGGCTGTACAATAGGAAAAATTCTCCTTCAGAATTTTTTGGTGTTTGTGTCTTGTTTTGCCTTTTTTGTTTGTTTCTTTGTTTTAATTCCAATGCCTGGGTCCCATCTTACACCAGTTGAATTTGAATTTCTGTGAAGTTCAGGCATTTTAAAGCTAATGTGCAGATAGAGTCGAGAACCACCAAAAGATTATTAAATATGTTTACTTCATACATAAAAGGAAAAACTGACTCAGTAGTTTGAGAGCATTGCTTTAAAATATTCCTTCCTGCTTAGAAAAAAAAAGTATAGTTTCTGTACTTCTATACAAGTGGGTTCCTTGCCAAGTTAAGCAGAATAACTACAAATTAAACAAAATCAAAAGTCTGTATTGAAACTAAACTAAAGTTTAAGACTTTAATAGGAAGCAGCCTGTTATGTCTCAAAAGAGCCTTAAAAAATGGGAGTCCCTAATGCTGAAGTCCAAGGCTTGGATGGAACAGTCCTTGGAAACAGTTGGTGGCTGGGTAGACCACTCTCTGTTCCTGGGGTCAGGGTCACCAGGTCATTCCTTGAGGCATCAGTTAATTTTGTTCCACCCTGTGGTGGCTCAGACTATCCCTTCATCCTGGCCAGCCGCTTCACAGAGGCCCAGTCAAGGGAATGTAGATGTAAGTAGTACAAACTCGTTACTCCTGGGAATACCACTCAAAGCACTGACGGATTCAGTGGAGACATTATTTTTGTTTTTTTAATTTTTTTGTCATCAGTCACTTAGCAGAATGGTGAGTCTATTTATTAAATTCCAGGTTGAAAATTCCACACTTCAGGTTTATTCACTAATGGTTTAATAAAGCATTTTAAGTTCTTGGGCCTCAGTTTTTTCCTTTTGAGAAAAGGGAATAAATTACCATTTATAGTGAAGGATTTTATGTGTCAGAAGTGTTCTATGCAGATTGAATTTTTTTTTTATTGTAATCTGGCAGCTCTTTTTGTTAACTGTCATTAGTTTTACTCTACACCAACTTGAACAGATAGATGTGGCTGGCACCTGCTGGTACCTGACTCGGAAAACATTCTAATTGAGTCGTTGAAGAGGGTACAATGCAGGAAAGAATTGTGACTGCCTAGTGTATGCCAGGCATATTTTTCTACTAGCACTTCTCAGACCCATGAGAGAGGTGGCTGTCCTTGGATGCCCCTTCCTAGGAGTCATCAACTTGTTGCAGCTGCTTCCAGAATGTTTGCTTCATATGGAATATGTCCAGGGCCTGACATTAGTAGTGATGATAACCAAGAAGAGAAAAGTCCAAGTGAGGACCAGAACCCATGTCTTTCAACTCTAGATGAGTTATTTCTGCTACATCCAAGTTCCTTCCTTATAAGATCAATGTAAGAAATAAATGAGATACGATAACACACATTACTCGCTTAAAGCATCTGGCATATAATGAGAAACCGAAAAGCATTTTCAATACTGCAACTATTATTATTACTGTCATTTCTCTCTAGGAAGACTTCCCTGATGCCCAGTCCATGGTCATCTCTCTTCCTCCTTCATCCTGTAGCATTTATTTTTAATTAGAGAAGTTGTGGGGTTACAGAAAATCATGCATCAAACACAGGGTTCCCATATACCACCCTGTAATTAACACCTTATATTAGTGTGGATCATTTGTTACAATTCAAGAAAACACATTTTTATAATTATACTCTTAACTATAGTCCATGGTTTAACCTAGGGTTCACTGTGTAGTATGGTTCCGTGGAATTTTTTTGAAAAATTTTATGCTATTACCATATATACAACATAACATTTCCCCTTTTAACCACAATCAGATATCTATTTCAGTACTGTTAATTATGTCACAATGTGCGACCACTACCACCATCCATTACCAAAATGTTTCCATCATTCCAAATAGGAGCCCTGTACATTTTAAGCCTTAACTTCCCAATCCCTGTACCCACCACATCCCCTGAAAATCTATATTCTTGATTCTGACTCATGAGTTTGCTTATTCTAAATATCTCATATCAATGAGTTCATACAATATTTGTCCTTTTTTGGCTTATTTCACTCAACATGATGTCTTCAAAGTTCATCCATGTTGTCACAAAAATCAGAACTTCAGTCCTTTTTATAACTGAAGAATATTCCATTTTATGTATATACCACATTTTGTTTATCCATTCATTGGTTGATAGACCCTTGGGTTGCTTCCATCTTTTGGCAATTGTGAATAATGCCCCTATGAACATCAGTGTGAAAATACCTGTTCTAAGCTCTGCTTTTGGGTATACACAGAATAGTGGGATTGCCAGATCATATGGTAGTTCTATAACTTTCTGTAGAATTGCCAAACTGCCTTCCACAGTTGCAACTGAAATGTATCTCACTGTGGTTCTGATGTGCATTTCCATGATGGCTGATGATGTTGAGCATTTTTTTCATGTGCTTTTTGGCCATTTGTTTATCTTTTTTGGAGCAATTCTATTCTAGTTTTTTTGCGCTTTTTTAAATTGGGTTGTTTGTCTTTTTGTTTCAAGTTGAAGGATTTCTTTAAATATTCTGGATATTAAACCTTTATGGATATGTGTTTTCCAAATACTTTCTCCCATTGAGTAGGTTGTCCTTTTATTTTATGATGAAGTCCTTTGAGACAACAAAAGTTTCAATTTTGAGGAGGTCCCATTTATCTATTTTTTTCTTTTGCTGCTGCTTGCTTTGTGCTAAGAAACCATTGCCTGCCACAACATTCTGAAGATGCTTCCCTACATTTTCTTCTAGGAGTTTGATAGTTCTGGCTCTTATTTAGGTCTTTGATCAATTTTGATAGATTTTTCTTTATGTTGAGAGGTAGGGATCCTCCTTTTTTTGTAAATGGAGATCCAGTTTTCCCAATGCCATTTGTTGAAGACACGATTCTTTTCCAGTTGAGTGGTCTTTGCCTTCTTGTCAAACATCTATTGACCATAAATGTGATGGTTGATTTCTGGGCTCAGTTTGATTCCACTGGTCTATATGTGTGTCCTTGTGCCAGTACCATGCCATTTTGATTACTGTGGTTTTGTAGTAAGTTTTCAGATCAGGAATGTGAGTCCTCCAACTTCTTTTTAAAGGTGGCTTTGTCTATTCAGGGCCCTTTCCCCTTCCATGTAAATTTGATGATTGACTTTTCCATTTCTACCATAAAGGTTGCTGGAATTTTGATTTGGATTGCATTGACTCAATTCGGGTGTGTCACTTCGGGTAGGATTTACATCTTAACAATATTTAGTCCAATTCATGAACACAGAATGTCCTTCCATTTATTTAGGTCTTCTCTGATTTCTTTTACCAATGTTTTGTAGTTTTCTGTATATTATAAATCCTTTACATCCTTGGTTAGATTTATTCGTAGGTATTTGATTCTTTTCGTTGTTATTGTAAATGGAATTTTTTTCCTGATTTCTTCTAATTGTTCATTGCTTGTATATAGAAACACTGCTGATTTTGGGGTGTTGATCTTGTGCCCTGCCATTTTGCTGAATTCATTTATTAGCTTTAGGTGCTTTGTTTTGGGTTTTTCAGGATTTTCTGTATATAGGATCATGTCATCTTCAAATAGGGAAAATTTTACTTCTTCCTTTCCAATTTGGATGCCTTTTGTTTCTTTTTCTTTCTTAATTGCTCTGTCAAGAACTTCCAGTACAATGTTGTGCAACAATGGTGACAGTGGGCATTTTTGTCTTATTCCTACTCTTAGAGGAAAAGCTTTCAGTCTTTCACCATTAAGTAGGATGTTAGATGTGGGATTTTCATAGATGCTCTTTATCATGTTGAGGAAGTTTCCTTCTATTACCAGTATTCGAAGTGTTTTTATCATGAAGCGGTGCTAGATTTTGTCAAATGCCTTTTCTGCGTCAATTGAGAAGATCATGTGGTTTTTTTCCCTTCATTCTGTTAATGTGGTCTGTTACAATAATTGATTTTCTTATGTTGAACCACCCTTGCATACCAGGGATAAATCCCACTTGATCACGGTATATAATTCTTTTAATATGCTGTTGGATTTGGTTTGCTAGTGTTTTTGTTGAGGATTTTTGCATCTATATTCGTAAGAGATATTAATATGTAATTCTCTTTTTTTGTGGTGTCTTTATTTGATTTTGGTATAAGGTGATGTTGACCTTGTGGAACAAATTAAGAAGTGTTCCCTCCTCTTCAATTTTTTGGAAGAGTCTTCTTAGAATGTTTGGTAAAATTTCTTGTGAAGCCATCTGGTCTTGGGCTTTCTTTGTTGGGAGGTTTTTGATTACTGATGCAATCTCTACTAGTAATTGGTTTGTTGCCATCTTCTATTTCTTTTTGAGTTGTAGGTAGTTTTTCCTGTGTTTCTAAAAAATTTTTCCATTTCATTAGGTTATCTAACTTATTCATGTACAGTTGTTCATAGTATCCTCTTATAGTCCTTTTTTTATTTCAGCGGGGTCGGTGGTAATGTCCCTCTTTTGCTGGTTTTCATTACTTATATTGTTTTTTACTTTGTCAGTCTGGTTAGAGGTTTGTTTGGTGTTCTCTGAGCTTTTTGGATGTGCATATCCATGTCTTTTGCTATGTTTGGGAAGTTCTCTGTCATTATTTATTTGACTATTCTTTCTGCCCCTTTCTTTCTTCTGGGACTCCCATAATGTGAATATTGGTATACTTGATGGTATTCCAGAGGTGTCTTAGGCTATTTTCACTTTTTATAATTCTTTTTTCT
>JAQZBX010032747.1:0-16125 GCA_029593785.1 Cabassous unicinctus
TCTGAAGGCCTGATCAGGCGTCTTCCCCCTCGCTGGCTGAGTCAGCCTGTTCATTGTAGGCTCACCCTCCACCAAAGCTGAGCAGGCTGAATAAACAAATAGCAGCCGAGCTTTCCCTTCAAAGCAAACGCACAAGGAAAGAACAATGGTTAAACGCTTTCTTGTGTCGCTTTCTTGTTGGTTGTCAACTACTGATATTAAAAGCTGCCATTGAGGTGTTTGGAGACTCAGGAAAAAGGGTTGATGCTTGACATCCGGCTGCTTGGTAGCTTTTGACAAGGTCATAAGGCTGCCTCGGAGCCTCAGAAATGTCCACCTAAAATCGGATGGTTCACAGGTGCAGTTGGACTTTTCTCCCCTTTTGGGGGAAAGATGTTCTTTCCATGGGAATAACTTTATCTTCTGGTGGCTCACGTCAAGAAGATCAATGTCAGGAAAAAGCAGTGTTTGTTTCCTTTGTATTTTAGGACATCCTATTTTGGGGTCCTTCCTTGAGGATCTGGCTTTATCTCGGCGCAGAGACCAGGAAGTGAATTGTGTATTGGCTGGAGCATGCTCTGGTTTCAGCTACATCTGCAGACAGCCCAGCTGCACCTCCAACACCTTCACGGACTGTCACCAGGGCAAGCTCTTCCAAAAGTCCACCTTCAAGAGGCCCAGAGGGTTCAGAAATATTCCACCATGTCTGTAAAATCTTCTTTTTTTCCTTCTCCCCGCCCTCCCCCTCTCCTTCCTTTTTCTTTTTCAGATGAGAAGGTTAAGCTTCACCTTTCTCCGTATCCTTTTACTCTATTTCTATTTCTTGACTCTACTAACCATCAGTGGGCGAGTTTTAGTATTTGTGTCCCTACAAGCAAACAAGATCTTTCAGTTTTGTTACTAACAATAGAACACATGCTATTGTTAATTTCCAGGGAATTTTTGTGGCATGTAGTAGCAGTGGGAGGCTGGGGCGAGGGTCTAATGAACATGACTGCTGCATTTTATTCCCAAGATGCAGTTGCTTCATGAAGGTTTTAAAGAAATGTTTCTCATTTAAAAATGACTCAGAAAAATTACTTCATCTCTTTGTGGGGCTGCTCATCTATAAAACAAACACTTTCCCCCTCAAATTTAGCAGTACTGTACTTTTCAAGTTGTGTTCTTTAGGATGTTTTGTTTCCTTTATATATTTTTTTAATTTAAATTCTAAAAATAGAGGAAAAAAACAGAGTAATATAACTAGTAAATACATATTCCATCACCTAGAATTATCAGCATCATTATTATTCTATTTTCTTCCAGCTTTTTTCTTTCTTTTAAAAAAATCATGTTTTTAGTAATTAAAGCATCACAAAGGTGGTGTAAGTTCACTTTAACCCCCACCCTGGTCCATTTCTGGTCTTTGTCACAGTCACCATCCTAACTGCTATCACACCATGAGTTTGACGAGTTTGGTGCATATAATTCTAGTCCAGTTTCATACTTTACACACAACAGATACCCATAAATATAGAGCACATATTTTCATGTGCATTTTGCTTTTTATAGAAGCAAAACATGTATGTGTGCATGTTTACATTAAGTATACATATTGAAATTTATAGCACAACATTTTTTTAAAGTGAGCATATCTATGCACCCATCACCCAGTTTTAAAAAACAATATTGCCAGCACCTCAGAAGCCCCCTCTGTGTTCCTTTCCATTCATTACCTGCCCTTTGAATTTCACATGTTAATTTTGCTTCTTTTTGAATTCGATATTAACGGAATCATAACTCTATACAAATGAAATCTTTTGTGTCTGACGTCTTTGCTCATCACTGTGAAATGCGTCCATGCTTTCATGTACAGCTATGTTTCATTCATTTTCATTGCTATATAATATGCCATTGCATTAATGTACTACAATCTATATATCCATTTTACTGTTAATGGACATTTGGACTGTTTCTAGCTCCAAGTTAGTAAGACTAGCCTGCTATGAATATTCTTATTCTTATGCACTCTTATTGGGTCTCTAACTAAGAGTGGAATTGCCAGGTCGTATCACATGATTATAATCAGCTTTTGTAAGCATTGCTAAACCATTTTACAAAATGCTAATGTAAACAAACAGATTGGTGTTTTTGTTTTGTTTTGTTTTGTTTTGCTTGTTTGTTTTTTAGGCCAGTAAAAAACATTTATTTGGAAAATGGGAGAAAGAACAAAGCTTGCTGAGAAATGGGAGAGAAAGACAGAAATATACACCAAGATTTGGTGTGGGCTTCTCTAGGCAGAGAGAGCCTTTTGTTGTTTTTAAATGTATTGACACGGTATCTATTTTGTTTTCTAGCTGCTAAAACAAATATCATGCAATGGGTTAATGCACTGCATAAACAAAGGAATTTATTGGTTCACAGTTTTGAGTCTAGGAGAAGGCCAAAACCGAGGCATCGTCAGGGCAATGCTTTCTCCCCAAAGACTGTAGCATTCTGGGGCTGCCTGCCAGCGATCCTTGGTCCTTGGCTTTTCTGTCACATGGCAGTGCCCCTGGCATCTTCTTTCTCTTCCAGGTTCCATTGACTTCCAGCTTTTTGTGACTCCTTGTGTCTTTCTCATCTGTGATGTCTCTTTAAGGGCTCCAGTAATAGGGTTAAGACCCATTCTGATTGGGCTGGGCCACATCTTAACTGAAGTAACCTCGTTAAAAAGTCCCATTTTCAATGGACTCATACCCACAGGAATGGGTTAAGTTAAGAATGTGTTTTTCTGGGGTTCAGTACCATCCTGCATACACAGTTCTGCATCCTGCATTCTTTTTCACCCAAGTTTTTAAATGACTCATTCACATTGCTATATGGTGATACAACTCTAAACGACTGTGTCTATTCCATTAGATGTATATATCACATTTTATTTATCCATTCGCCTATTGATACACATTTAGGTTGTTTCTACCATTTTGTTTTTGCTAAGAATGCTGCAATTGGCCTCCTTCTCCAAGTCTTCTTGGCTAGAAGGACTAGAATTTCTCTTAGTCTTTGTTTCCCAAATTTGGCTGATAATAAGAATTGCCAGTGGTGCTAGTTAAACATCCGGATTCCCAGGTCCTTACTCTAGTGAATCTGAGTCAGTGGAGCTGTGTAGTTAACCTCCACTCCAGGTGTCTTCATAGCCAAGTTTGGGAAGTATTGCCCCAGCTTACATGCTCAAATTTGACTTGTTTGCTCATTGGCTGGGCACATATTCGATTTCACTAGATACTATTACCAGAAAAATGGGTCCATTGAATTGACATGCCACAGTTGTATAATAGCCCAATTGTTTTCCTCACATCTTCAACATTTGTCATTTTCAGAATTTTTAATCTGATTGTTGGTGGTTTTTAGCTTAAGTTCTATTTCTCTGATTACCACTTACATAGCGCTTACTTACTATGTACCACCATAATGAGTATGATAGTTACATTCATGTGTTGACTTGGCTAGGTTATGGCATCCAGTTGTTTGGTCAATCAAGCACTGACCTGATTGTTACTGTGAGCATATTTTGCAGATGCATTTGCATCTACAATCAGCAAGGGTGTTTGCCATCAACAATGAAGGGAGTCTCTTCATCCAATCAGTTGGAGGTCTTAAAAGCCAGAACTGAGGATTTCAGAAGTCAGAAAGAATAACTTCAGCCAGTCAGCCTCCCCTGGGGAATTCAACTTTACCTTCATCAGAGTTTTCAACATTCGGCCTGCCCTATGGAATTCAGACTTGCCAGGCCCCCTGGTGGATGTGAGCCAATTCCTACAAAAAATCTCGTATACATATAGTAAATAACAATATATTAAATATAAATAAACTTATGTATGCATTAATTCATTTCTACTTCATGCCTTCATTCAGCAATCATTTGTCAAAACCTCTCTCACTAAGAACAGGAAATACCTAAAGACAAATGGAACACGGTCTTGCCTTTTAGTTACTGAGAGTCTTCAAGAAACTTTAAGCCATTTTCTTAACTGCCTGAATAAGAGTTTAAATTTAGGAAGAAAATAAGAAAACTTAAATAGAATATGTTGTTCATTGTCAATTCTAGAGAATTGACTGGCTTTGATAAATGTTCTGCTTAAATGTAGGGGTGCCCTTTATGAATGCAGCTGTTTAGAGTAGAAGGCAAATGAGGTCAACTCCACGGGCTCAGGCGAGCTGGTCCAATGAAACCACAGGTGGAAAATAGCAAGAATAAATTTAAAGTCCTGTGCTGGAGATTTAAAAATCAATAATTCAAGCACAGTCCATGTGAAAAAAGACCTGGGAGTTTTAATTTGGCTTCCCTCCAAAATCTATATACAGCAAATCAACTTATTGAACTTCCTAGGGATACATTTTATAGCTAGTTTATTTTGGAGGGTTAACCAGGAAGTTGCATTACTTAAAACTAGATTTCTATGGACTCTGTGTGTGTGTGTGTGTCTATTCACAGTAAGCAATGGGGACCTTTTACTTTGAAAATTTTTCTTGGCAAACTTATCACAGCCACACTCTCTGGTACTGCTTCTCAAGTGTGCTCTGTGGGCCACCAGAGCTAGAATTACCTGAAAAAACTTAGTGAAAACACAGATTTCTAAGTCCTACCTTAGACCAGGATCTCCAAGATAGACCCCAGAATCTAATGTAGTCAAACAAACTACCCCAGGTGATTCTTTTGCATGCTAATGTTTGAGAACCTCTGCTCTCTGTCAAAAAGACACCTTTCCAAGGAGACTCTTGACCTTACACAGGTGTGCTCAGCATGTGTGGGCTGAAGTCCCCTTGCCTTTTATTTTAGCCTGTCCCTTGAGTGGACTTCTTTACTTCCTTAAAAGCATGTTGACCCTCCTCCTTCCATCTCCCCTCGACTTGGTCAACCTTCAAAGAACATGGATTAGCTATTGGTCATCATGTAGAAGACCTCTTTATCCTGATTATCTTTTTGCTGTAGCTACTAGGGAGCTCCAGGTCAAATCTGGGCTCTGTTGTGGGCAATTTCCCAAGAGTTTATGGCAAACATTTTGTGTTCCAACCTTCCTCTTGGCTTCATCTTCTTTTCCCACACTAGTTTTCCTTTTCCATCATTTCATTTAAAAATTCCTTATCGGCTTTTCTGTATACTACCTCAAACATTTTATTTGGATGAGGTGGGATAGAAAAAAAAAGCCTAAGGAGCAAAGCAGTATTAATATTGTTCTCAGGCAAATATGTATTGAATAAGATGAGATATACTTATTGTCAAAAAAATAAAGAATACAATAAAATTCAAGGAAGAAAGGATATATGAGGCTAGGATCTGCATTCATCTACTG
Source organism: Cabassous unicinctus (assembly GCA_029593785.1). Taxonomy (NCBI): domain Eukaryota; kingdom Metazoa; phylum Chordata; class Mammalia; order Cingulata; family Chlamyphoridae; genus Cabassous; species Cabassous unicinctus. The sequence continues at coordinate 5,295 of JAQZBX010032747.1, forward strand.
ATTACTCAATTTTATCTTAATCTTTAGGGCTGAAAATGAAAAAGAAACAATATCAGGAGCTTGTTGGCATTTCTCATTCATGATAATACTTCATATATTCCCAAATATACTTTCCTTGACTTCATAGACATGAGAGTTTGACTGAAAATCTTATCAGTTCCTTGTTACTGAGCTTCATCTATCCTTCATCAACAGAATTAGTCACTAATTGAAAGAAAATAAACCATGGGAGGAAGAGTATGCTGTTTGCAACAACTCCTGGAAGTTCAGGGTGAGGGTGCATGGAAATTTACTATTTCTTCTACACCAAAGAAATGTAAAAATAATGAGTCTATATTTTCTGTTAAGCAAGCTACAGTCCTCAAATTTATTCTCACAATGTGGAGGCTAGAAGTCCAAATCAAGGCATGGGCAGGGTTGTGATAGAACTTCCATGCCTCTCTCTTGGCTTCTGGTGATGGGCTTCAATCTCATCTTAGCCATCACATGGCATTCTCCCCTCTTCTGGCTGTGTCCAACTGTCCTCTTCCAATAATGACACCAGTCATGTTGCATTAGGAGCCCCACTCTATTCCAGTATGACCTCATTTTAACTTGCCTGTTTCCATCTGTAAAAACCTTATTTCCAAATAGAGTAACATTTGGAGGTCCTGGTGAGTAGGACATCAACATATCTTCTTGGGGGACACCACTCACTGATAACAAGGGGCTACCTAAGCAGCTCTATATAAAGATGCCCTAGAGGTCCTGTTTCTGATTAAGGATTAGTTGAATACTCCCCTAGGCAGGCAGTTGCCTTTAATTCCTCTCCTTACTGCTCCCCAAATTGCCGCATTGTCCACAGGAATGTATGATCCCTGTGTGAATTGTCAGAGAAGCAGCTAAGGCATCTGGACTACTGGTCATTTGTCCTGCACACCCATGGAAGTTCCTGTGATATTCTAGACTCCAAAGAGAATGAGAGAAATGAGTCCAAGGAAGGAAAGAATTAAGAAATGAGATTTTCTGATGATGCAAGGAGGAGAGCTGGAGTCAAGAGTAAAGCAACTTTTCCCTTTGCGTTTGTGCCATTCTCTACAACAGGTTCTTATTATAGCCCGTTACTCACGAGTGCCCATCCAAATACCCTAACATTCGAGGGGACCATTGTGAATAGCCAATGCTAGCATTACCATCCAAGGTAAAGGTAGAGATTGGCTATTAATCAATTTGTTGCCAAATCACACCCTTTTTATTTGTGACTTTATTTCTTCTCAGTTTTAATATCTGCTAAAGTAACTCGTCAAGTATATTTCCTTTACATTTCCTGCCCTTTCTAGACTCTAGGACCTTCAGCTCTACCCTCTTCGGCCACAGCACGCATCTCCAGAAATTAATGTCTCTGGGGCCAGGCACTGTGTTCCACCTTTCACTCACATTATTTCACATACTGCTCACAACAAATGCATGAGGTCTGCACTATTCTTACTCAGTTTTACCATGGAGGAGCCAGGCTGGCCTTGCCTCAGTCATGGAGTGAGGTTCATGCACTGGTTGACACTGCTATGTCCCTCCTCATCCAAGCAGAAGCTCTACTTCAATTTGGAGCTCTCGGCCCTCCACCCACACATCATCCTCTGAACATTTCCTCCTCCTATTCATTCTTTCCTGAGACGTCAGAAAAGCAAAAGGGATGTTTCACCTTTCCTTTGATTCTTTCCCTTTCTAAATTATTAAGTTCTTCTTTTCATTTCCTTGTTTGTACCTTTAATCTTTCATTCTCCGCTCATTCCATTCATGAAAGAGGCTTTGTCCATGTATCCCCTTGTGTAAAATAACTTGAATGGGCCATCCATTTCCATGATTTATATGGCAGGGTGCTGACCTCCTGAAGCTCAGATTCTAATAGGGGAGACAATTTATGAGCAAGTGTTGTATGAAAATGAAAGATGCCATCAGAGTGCAATGAAAGTTCAGGGATGGAGAGAGAACTTCTCACCAGAGACGCCAGTCTGGTGGGCCGGAAAGCTACGTTTGGGAGAATTTCTGCATGCAGAAATTGGAAAGGTATCAGACAGAGCCTAAGAAAAGGCCTGGAGGCAGGAAAGCCTAGAGAGTATTGACCCATTTGACTGGGCAGAGGATAAGGTTACAATGGTGGAGGATCTGGAATGTCATCCAACTTAATATCAGGCAAGTAATGGGTGAAGAAGTGACACTGTGAGCATGTGAATCAGGGAAATTATTCTGGTGGCAAAGTTCAAGATGGACCAGAGTGTGGTGGTACGGAGGTGAGAAGACCAGATGAGAGGCTTGTACAGCAGTACAGGTAAGCACTGCTGAGCTCTGTCCTGCCCTTGCATGGTGGCAGTAGAGATGAATTGAGACAGATGTTTGAGAGATATTGTGCAGGTGAAAGTCACTATTGTCTTGGGAAAAGGGGAAAGAAGCATCAAAGGTGTTTGTGAGGCTGAGCCCATGGAATGAGGAAATGAAGGTAACCTTAACAGAAATGGAAAGTCACAAGGAAGAGCAGGCTTAAGGGGCAGGAGGTGAGTTCTCTGAACATGTTGAAGTTCAGGTGTTGGTGGGACATTTATGAAGAGACTGAATATGGCATCAGCCTTGAAATCTGGCTTGCAGCTCTGGAAAGCAGTCAGAACTGGAGATATAGAGTTGAGAATGCTTTGCACAGAGCTGAAAGCTTTGAGGGAGTGCTGAGCATTTAAAAGGTTCAATGAGTGATGGCATGAATACTGAGCAGAAACCATGTTGCATTCATCTGTTTAACTCAACCCTATCCTGGCCTGCGGTAGGTGCTCCAGAAATGAATGAATTTTGAGATGCTCAATATATGTTTGCTGAATTAATGAATGAATGAAAGAAAGGGGGAAAAAAGAATGGATAGATGAATTTATGAAGTCTCATAGAGCTGAATGAAAAGAGACTAGGACTCAGGGCATAGGATTGAGAGTATAAAGTGGAATGTAATTTTACAAAATTTCATTAAGAGCATGAAGAAATATTTGGGAGAAAAATAGCCAGGAGACTGTACTGTAAACATGTTTCCTTGTATTGAGTAGCCAATGTGCCCTCCCTCTGCCCCATGGGGATTTCTGGGATACTGCAGAGGTTTCTGGCTGTGAGCCTCTCCCCCACCCCCCGCCCCGACGGGGATTTCTGGGACACTGCGGAGGTTTCTGGCTGTGAGCCTCTGCTTCCTGGCTGCAGTAGAGGGTGGACCATCTTTTATTTCATTCAGTTTCAAATCAGGAGATCCTTTTGGATGCTGGCTCTCAATTGGGAAATGGAAACTATTTGTGCTGCCCTGAAGGTAGCTTTCTGTATCTGGCAGGTCTCTGGGCTGGAATCAGCATCAAGAGCAAATTAGGAAATAATCAAGCAGGCTTGGTGTGGTGTGTTTCATTGTTAGTTTTCCAGTTACTGGGAGGATGTCTAAAGCTCTTCCTGATTTACTGCCTCAAAAATTCAAACCAAACCTAAAACTCCACGTAGCTCAAAATCATCAGCCTATGCATCCCACCAAGCGAATCTGTGTAGGAATCTGTGAATAATGCAAAATGGCACGGCAATACACATAACATGTTGGATGGTTTCCATTTGCTCACTGGCATGGGCTCATAGCAGCAGAACAAAGGCTATTTTGTGCTTCCCAAAGCACCCCTGTTGTACTTTTAAGGGTTTTTCTTCCCCTATGTGGTAGATTTCATTATGTACCCCAACAACAAACATGGTTTTCATCTTAAACTGTGTTTCTGTGGGTGTGAACCCATTTGTAAATAGGACCTTTTGAAGATATTATTTTTAGTTAAGGTGTGGCCAACTGAAGCATGTTATGCTTTAACCTAGATTACTGGAGTCCATTATATGCAGAATGAAATTCAAACACTGAGATTGACAGCCACAGGGAGGAATAGAAGCTGGAAGTCAAGGGAACCTGGAAAAGAAAGGAAAAGGTGCTGCCATGTGCTTTGCATGTGACCGAAAAGTCAAGAACTGAGGACAACTGACAGCCAGCCTCAGAATGCCATAGTCTTCGTGGAGAAAACATTGCCTTGCTGACACCTTGAGTTTGGACTTTTCCTAGCCACAAAACCATGAGCTGTTAAATTCCTGTTGTTTAAGCCAACACGTTGTATGGTATTTGTTTTAGCAGCGGGGAAACTAAGACATCAATCCACATGATAAAGTGTCTGAAATGCTACTATGGAATTTGTATAAAACAGTGGTTGTCCATCTGTGGTGGTTTGAAGCTGTGTGTATCCCAGAAAAACATGTTCTTAAATCTAATCCATTCCTGTGGGTGTGAATCCATTGTAAGTAGAACCTTTAGATGAGGTTACTTCAGTTAAGGTGTGGCCCCACCCAATCAGGATGGGTCTTAATCCTATTGCTAGAGTCCTTTATAAGACTAGTGAAGTTCAGATGGAGAGAGAGAAAGCCAGGAGATGCCACCATGTACCTTGTCATGTGACAAGCCAAGGACCAAGGATTTCTGGCAGCTATCACCAGAATACCACAGTCTTTGGGGAGAAAGCATTTTCTTGATGATGCCTTGATTTGGACTTCTTCCCAGCCTCAAAACTGTGAGTGAATAAATTCTCATTGTTTAAGCCAACCCATTTCACGGTATTTGCTTGAGCAGTCAAGGAAACTAAAACACCATCCCTTCCCCGGCGAGTGGTGATTAGCTCTTGCTTGCAGACCTCCAGGGTCAAAATGCTGCTCGGGAGTCAGTCTGTTGTGCGTACAAACAACGTTTATTATTTTAGGAAGTTCCAGTTTCCTCCACATAACAGCCCTTGAAATATTTCAAGAGAACTAGTATGTCTCAGTGAGCCAAACTAAATATCATCAGATGGTTCTCATTGGTCATGATTACCAGAACAGATGAAAGCAGATATTCTCCCTTCCTCTCTTCCTCCCTCCCACTCTTTCCTTTTTTTTCTTCCCACAAATATTTCAGTGTCTGTATGTGCCAGACACTGTGCTAGACACTTTTCCTCTCCTTTATAAAACTTGTACTCTTTTTTAATACTGAGCTTGTATAGAGACCAAGTGGAAGAGCCTGGACTGGCATTATGTGGATCTGAGTTCAAGTCCCCACTTGGTCCTTCCTTCTAGCTTTGGGATCTTGTCAGGTTTCTTAACCACTGTGAACCTCAATACTCTTATCTACAATGTGGAGATAATCATGGATATCTGCAGAACAGGAACTCTCATGTGCAAATTGCCTGGTACATCATGGGGACAGAGCAGGAGCTCAATGCTCAGGGTCTCTGGTCAATGCCTTGCTGTTAGGCCCACTAAGAGTATGGAGGAGACTTGGAATGTATCATCTAGGTACCCGACCATCCATGAGCTCATTCAGCATGCCACCTGTGTTTTCCTTCAAGTTATTGACAAAAATGTTGACCAGGACGTGGCCTGGGAAGGAGCCCTGTGACACTCTGAAGGCACTACCCTCAAAGTGCCTTCATCTCATTAATAAGCATCCTTTGCTCCGAGTCATTCGGCCTGATATAAATAGAACTGTGCCCTTTTAGGGCCTGTATTGCTCCATCTTTTCAACATGGACACTGAGAGTTTTTGTCAATTGCCCTGCTGAAAGCCAGATGATTTATGTGTACAGTCAACCAATGCCCCTCTGTTTCTCTTTTGGAAGGCTCACATGTTGAATTAACTCATGCTAAAATATTAGTAACCTAAGAGACCCCTTTCCTTGTGACTCGGGGGGGAGCAGGAGAGTCACTGGATACTGGAGGAAGTAAAGAGAGGGTCATTAATATAAATGCAGGAAGTGTGGAGCTGCAGCAGAATGGGGAATGAAAATAAATCTTACTGACTTAGCCCATGGCCTCAAGAATGGACCCATGCACAGATCTGCATTTTACATAGAGAAAAAAAGACATGCAACTGATCACATAGGCCCTGAGGATTGCAATGCACACTGACAAGTACGCTCTTTTCTTCTCTCCTAATCTGAGAATCGCCACACTCACAGGCTGAACAAATGAATGTGTCATATGCACCTTATGTCCCCTTCCTCAAGTCCCACAAAAGGACAGGAGGGGTGGTGGGTCACCATTGAGGCATAAATATTCAAGTTCAGTCCCTATCCTAAAATCTCCATTAACACTCTATGATTTTATTAATATTATTATTATTAATAGATAATAATGGCTGCCACGGATGGACGACTTCACAATGTGCTGGTGACAGTGCTAAACACATCACAAGCATGACCTCATCATCCTCACAAGAAAATATGAGGCAGGGATCGTTACCATGCCTCCCTTACAAATGGGGAAACTGAGGTTCAGAGAGGTGAGCCACACAGCTATGGAAGGAACAGGGCAAAAGCCGTGGCCCCAGTTCTGCTTCACCCCAGAGATAAAGGGCTCTTCATCTTTAGACAAATCCTGCTCCCAGTCTGGTGTTAGGGATTCACTGTTTGACCATCGTGGCTGTAGGGTGGGCCTAGAGGGATGGCGTTCCCTGCAGCTCCCCCCAGCTCTGTGGAAGCCCCGACCCCCTGGGTGTGTCCCCCGAGGTGGCCTGGCCACATCACTGACAACCACGGTGTTGTGGTGTGGACGCCCCGGATTCAGCTCTCAGCTCCCCTCAGGGAGACATCTGCTCTCTGGAATTCACACTGCTGGAAGCCGCCCTCAGCATTGTTTTGGAAATGGGTGGTGGTGTCTTGGAACAGTTTGACTGGGGGCTGAATCTCATTACTGGCCGAACTGTGACCTTTCAGCAGAATATGGAAAAGGCCGTTGATATAATATGCAGAAGTGATGTCAGCGCTGTGACATGGGAGGGCGAGGGGCGTCCCGTGTGGGATATTTACTTTAATGATGTCACCATCACTCGTTGTGTGGTTTGAATTAAAGAGAAGTCTTTGAGTCTAAACTCCACCATTGACCTCAAAACATTCCCTTGTTTTGTCTCGTGTCCTTTAGCACTCCATCTGTCGCATTTCCTGGCTCAACAGAGCCCTTGATATGATTTCTTTGTGCTGATGTCTTAGGCTCAGAAATAAGGCAGCCTTTATCTTCAGTCTCCTCGCACCCATGTTGATCCAAGACACAGGCATCCTTTAAGGGAAGTAGGAAGGAATGTGATGGTTTAAATTCAGGAGACAGGTGGCAGGGAGCCCAAACTACAGATGAGATAACTTGGTCAGCCTACAGCTGGAACACACAGTCACACACAATACACCCAGTCACTCATACTCATACCCACAAACATACTAACACTCACACTCAGTACACTCACACACTCACACAATACATTCACATTCACACAATACACTCACAGCCACACACTTACACACTCTGAAGTCAAGATGAAAATCAACAATGACAAATTGATGACAAAATGACAATGACCCCCTGGCAATTTTCCAGATGTATGGCTGCTGGGTTGAATCCGATGGCCCTTGTCTCCTACCAGGTGACAGAGCTGGGTGAAGCCAAGATGGTCCACTGAGGGCTACCACCTGCTGTTCTGCCCAAGCTGTGGCTCAAGAGGATGTTTGCTAATAATAGACCTAAAAATATACTGAAAACAATAGCCCACATCCCCACCTTTCATCTACAATGCACTTTAACACTCTTACATGTGTCACCTCATTTGACCGCTCAAGAACCCTGTGAGAAGATAGAATTGCTGTCCACATGCAGGTCGTTTATTGTCTCCATGTCACATATCAGGAAACAAACCCACAGTGAGGGCATTTCCCAGAGGCACACATCTGCTTAGCGGTAAAAATGGGAGCCCTGGGCTCCTGCATGCCAGGGTGAGGCTGCCTCTCCACCCTGCTCCGGGCTGAGTTTGCAGAGCACAGAAAGGGACACCCATGCTGGACACACCAATGGCCAACCCATGACCCAACCCATAATTGTCGGTGGTCAGCTGCTATAGGAATTGAGCAACTGCTGGGGCAGAAACCTGTACCAACCACTCAGGGCATGTAGGGCAGAGTGGGATCATAATAGGGTGCCCAGGTGTCCGCAGAGGTTACAGAGATGCTTAGGGTACACAGGGGGCATGTCAGGTCAGATCGCTCAATCACAGTACCGAGGCTGCCCTGTGCCAGGCTCCGAGCTTGGCTGACTGCTGACCTGTCCCAGCCAGGTAGTGCACCTCTGGGGCTACAAGACCTCACAAGTCCAAGCACAAGGCCACCAATGCTGGTTCCACCAAGGTGACTAGTTCTTTTTGGTGTGCATAAAAATCACTTCAAAGACTTGTTAAAGACCAGAGATGAGGGCCTCACACATTTCTGCATTTCCAGCCGCTACTGATGCTGCCAGCCCTGGGCCACACTTTGAGTAGCACTGCCATGACACCTGGGAATTACCCTTCTCCACCTGGTGCCACATGTATTATTTAGCTGCCTCTGAAGGAGGAGCCATACACATTCTAAAAACTGTGTTCCTCATAGGCCAAGTGTGCAAACCAAGATGACGCCATTCATTCTACAGACTTGAGTGCTGCCATTGTACACCAGTATCAGTTCTCCTGTATGGGAGAAGATGGGGAGCTGTGGAAGAAGGCTGTCTCCATGGAAACCAAGTACAGTTGGCCATATGCTTTATTGGTCCTTTACTTCCATGCTTACTCTTTTGCATGTGAACAACCAGAAGACAATGGACACACCAGTGAAGGAGAGCCTCATGGGGCTGGCAGACACCATCCCTGAGTGCTTGGAGCTCAAAGAAAGGGCTGTGTCCTGAAACTTCACTTGAAAAATGGGTGTTTGAATCCAGAATAGCTCTTCCAAAGAAATGGTTTAGTCAGTTCACAAAAGCCCATTTACCCTGGAATGTGATTGAAGTATTTACATCATTCGTAACCACTGTTTCTTGGAGGAAAAGCATGCCAAGTTCCAACCAGTAATACCCAAAGCAAACATTTCTCTTTCCCTTAGTGACGTGAGGGGGTGGTAGGAAGAGGGGAGAAGCAGAAAGTCGAGCCAGATGTTGGAGGGGCCACAGCTTGTGAGAGGCAGACACAATAACAAACCATGACTGTGGGCATCAGGTTTAGACACTTCCCAACCCGTGAACTTGTTCTCTTGCTTGAGCTATTAATTTGTATGTTGATTATTTGGTAACAAGAAGTCTATGTACATTATTGTTTATTGCTCTCTTATTAATCACAGGTGTGTAAACATTGTCCCCCAACTAGATTTTAAACTCTATAAGGCATAGGGCTCTATATGAGGTGGCCTCTTGAAATCAATTAATTACATCATTTGATGCCCTCTAGGTGCCAGCAGGTCTCGGTAACCCAGTTATAAGGAGTTGTGAAATCAGATTGTGCGATTGGGCAAGGGTCCAGGAGGAGCTGGTAATGGCAAGAGTACAGAAAAAAGTCACATAGGGCAGAAGGGGTCATGCTTTACAAGAGGAAACTGTATAAAAACATCTCCTTTGATCTCATGGGAAATCAGACTGAAGGGGAGTAGGTGTAGATAAATAGCTTTGTGTGCCACCAACTAGTTCTTATGGTGCCAGGATAGGTTGACACAGGACCAAGGAGAAAGGTCAATGTAGATACCTGAGTTTCCCAAGTTGAATACAGTCAGTGCTCTTTCTGGGAGCTCCCTGGGGGTGAAATGAGCCTAGAGCTCTCAGTAGAATGAGTTGAGATTGCCCAAAGTAGCTTCCTTGTCTCTGACCTGACCTTGTTAATGGCACAGTCTACAAGTTATTCAACTCTAAAGGCCTTGAACTTCAAGCACTTCCCAACTTCAGGAAATAAAAGGAGATTGCCTTAGTTGTATTCCTTCTTTGGAAATACTTTATGCTATAGAAAAAAGAATGCTAAATTAGTAGCCAGAATAGCTGCATTCCAACTGCTATTTTCACTCTTGTTGTGTGGCAGTAGGAAGTTAATTTGCCTTTTGGCATCTCAGCTGATGACCTTCCAGGTCTCTACTAGCTCAATAGTCTGTAATTCTATTAGCACCCTTTGGGGTTAACCAGGAAAATAATATTAGGAAAAATGATGCTAGGAAAATAAACTTAGGGAAAGAGACAAGTGCACCCATTGTCCTCATTTCTATTAAACCTCATACTGGAGGTTCAAGCCAGTGCACTGAGAGAAAATGAGATAAAACGTACAAGCATTGAAAAACAAGAATAAAACTGATGACATGATTTATATGTAGAAAATAAAAAAACAATCAACAAAGAACTTATTAGAACTAATAAGTGAATTTAACATGAGTTTGATCTTGTGACAAATTACAAAAAATGAACTTCATTTCTATATACTAACAATAAACATTAAGAAAATGTAATTTGAAAGATGCTATTTAAATTGTATAAAAAATAAGAAATGCCTAAGGATAAATCCAACAAAGATGTGCAAGACTTCCTTGCACATAAAGAAGCATTAAGATAAATTAAAGAAAATCTAAATAAATGGAGAGATATACCATGTTCATGGATGTCAATATCGTGAAGACCTTAGTTCTCCCTTAATTGATGTATACATTCAATGCAATACCAATAAATATCCCAACAAAATTCATGAAGAAAAAAAAACATGTGGGAAGACTTGCTCTCTTGGGTATCAAGACCCATCATCAAGCTTCAATAATTAAAACAATGTGGTACTTGCATAGGTGTAGTCAAACAGACAAATGCAACAGAATGCAAAGCCCAGAAACAGAAGTCACATGCAAATTATGCTTTATTTGTGCCAAAGGTGGCACCACAGAGCAGTAGGTCAAGGATGGGCTTTTATTAAACGGTGCTGCATCAAATTGGATATCCATATGGAGAAAAGTCAATCCCTTTCTCACACCATATAA
>JAQZBX010032748.1:0-25716 GCA_029593785.1 Cabassous unicinctus
CATTTTCCTATTAATTGTATTTGGTTATTACATGGGCTTCATCTTCTAGGAAGGTTTAGATCACAGAAGGGTTACAATGGGGACTGCAGAAGATCATTTCTGGGGGTGTCTCGGATGGGGGATTTATGGGAGGAAGTTCATCTGAATATAGATGAAAGATATATAAAATTGTCCGAATGTCAAGAGTTAGATCATGGTCACTGTGGGTGGACAATCACTCAATAAATGAGGGAATACTGAATTCCCAGCCTGGGGGAGTTCTGCCACATTCTCCAGGGGAACAACAACAGTCCCCTGAGTGCAGGGGCAGTGTCTGCAAAGGAGGATGGTCCACTAATGGGTGCTTGATGACTAGTCTCACAAGTCTTTGCTCTTGTAATTGAAACTTAGCCTACTGTTATGGAGTGCCTAAGGGTTGCCACCTGAGAACTTCCATGTTGCTCAAATTTGGCCTTTCTCTAAGCCAAACTCAGCATGTGAATGCATTGTCTTCCCCCCAGCATGGGACATGACTCCTGGGGATGAGCCTCCCTGGCAACGAGGGATTAACACCAGGTGCCAAGTGGCAATATGACTGTAAATAGACCTTGAATAAAAGGGGGAAAAGGTAAAGACAAATGAGTTCATGTGGCTAAAAGACCCCAAAGAGAGTTGGGAGGTCATCCTGGAGTTAACGCTTATGCACACTTCAGTAGGATCTCATAGAACACCAAAGTGAATATCACCCCACACAGAGGGACTCCTTAGGGGTCTGGAGACACACAGGTCCTATATAAGGGGGGATAGCTCCAGAGATTGATGCCTTATCAGTGGGATATACTTTGGAGTCTGTGCTCCTGTGAGTGACAGAGTTGGACTCAAATAAGTTCTCCCTGGACATGATCCATCAGTCCCTTCTACTCAAGCCTATATGTGGTGCTGGAGTTTCTAGATGCACTTCCAGAGGCTGGAGCCTTTGTCCTACCCATGTGCCAGCTGTGCCTGGAATCTCAGTGGAGCTGCAACACCTACTCTACAGCTCAATGGACTCACCCAAGTCACCTGGTGAGGAGACGATGATGAACAATGACCATCCCAAGGAATGGAAAGAGCCTGTGGCTGCAGGCAGGATAATTCCATCCATTGTACCCATGGGATATAAGCCCCCTGTCACTTGGAGGTGGAGTAGACATCAGCATCCCAAACTCCTCACGATTGTGGGAAGAGATATGGACTAGAGTAGACTCACTGATATTCTGTTGTAGACATATTGTGATTCAAGCAATGGAAGAAATTACAACAGTGAGGTGGAGCCAGTGGTCACTGGACATTTTCGGGCCAGGGAAAGGAAAAGCAGTTGTAATACAGGGTTTTTTTTTTTGGGACTTGGGAATTATCCTGAGTGACATTACGACAGATAAGGCCATTTTACATCATCATATAACCTGCAGAACTGTGTGAGAGAGAGTGTGGTCTACAATGTGAACTATGGTCCATGCTTAATGGAAAAGCTCCAGGATGTGTATATCCATTGCAGGTGATGTGCCACACTAATGAAAGATGTTTTTGTGGGATGTTATGGGAGGTGTGGGAGGTGGGGAACATGGGAATCCCTGTAATTTTTGTGTAACATTTATGTAATCTAAGCATCTTTTAAATTTAAAAAAATAAAAATAAAAAGTTAACACATTAGTGTAGTGGGAAATGAATTGGTGGTGGGTCAGTTGATTTCCATTTGGAAAAAAATTATCTGGCCCCTTATCATTCATCATGCAAAGAAATCAATTCCAGGTGGATATTAGTAAATTAATGAAGCTTTCAGAAGATGGCTTAGTTTGCTATAGCTGCAAAGATTGGTTGATGGTTCCTGGACTCCTGTTGCATGGCAAGACAAAATTACAGGCCTATCTGTCTCTCTATGCTTCCTCCTCCAGGCTCACCTTCTCTTTCATCCACAAGCTGCTTTGTGGGCCTAACCTCTTGGGTGTATCGTTGCTTCAGTTTCTCCTCTGATTCCAGCTTCTGGCCTCTCTCTCAGCTTCTTGGAGTTTCTCTGTCTTTCTGCATTTGTAGGCCATCCTGGAGTCTTCTCTCATATGGCAAGGTAAAATGGTAGCTTTCTTTCTCTGTGTGTTCTGGTTTAGTTCTCAGTTTATTCAAGACTCCAGCAAGAGGGTGGAGACCTAACCTGTCACACCTCACTGACAGCCCAACCAATCTAATCAAATATTATCTAACAAAATCCCTTAACTGAATCTAATGCAAAGAGTCCCAAGTCACAGGGATGGATTAGTTCCAAGAATATAATCTTTTTTTTTGGGATTTACAAAAGCTTAAACCTGTCACAGAAGATAATACAGAATATTATTTCCATAAGCTTAGACTAGCAAAAGATTTATTAAAAAACCAAAAATGTCAGACTATAAAGGAAAATGAAAACTGAGCAATATTAAAATTAAAATTTCTGTTTATCCAAAGACAATATTATGAGAGTGAAAGGTAGTCAGAGAGGGAGAAGAAGAGGTGCTCAATTTCATTATTTGTTGGAGAAATGCAATCTAGCACCACAATGTAATTACAAATCACCCACCAGAATTCTAAAATGAAAAAGGTACAAAATACAAGTGTAATCACAATATGGAGCACTGGAATTCTCATATACTATTGGTGGGAGTAAACACTTTTACAATCAACTTGGAAAAGTGCTTCAAATAAATTGGAAAATATGTTTACCCTATGAACCAGCAAAGCTACATCTTTATTCAAAAAAATAAGTATCCATGTTTACCTGGAGATATAAAAGAATACTCATAGCTACCCTGCTCATAAAGGGAGAAAATAGAAACTGTTCAAATATCGTTCAGTTTTAGACTGGATCAATGAATCACATATTGACACAATAAGAACAATTCAGCATTCACAATGAAAAACAACATGGGTTAATTCTCCAAGTAATCTTTTTTTCCTGTATTTTTTAATTTTAATTTTATTGAAGTACATCATTCATACATGAACATACATAAAAAAACAAATATATAGTAAAAGTTGTGAACTTACAAAACAAACATGCATATCATCATAGAGGACTCCCATACATCGCTCTACCACCAACACCTTGCATTGTTGTGAAACATCTGTTGCAAACTATGAAATAGTATCATCAAAATATTACTAACTATAGCCCAAATCTTATAAATGGTGTATTTTCCCGCAACCCACCCAATTTTTTTCTTTTTTTATATCCTTAAAAAAAATTTTTTTTTGGAAAAGATACTTAGATTACATAAATGTTACATAAATGTTACATAAAAAGATAGGGGATTCCCATATGCCCCATTCCCTACCTCTTCCACACTTTCCCACATTAAAAACATCCTTCATTAGTGTGGCACATTTGTTATTATTGATGAACACATATTGAAGCATTGCCACTAAGTGTGGATTATAGTTTACATTATGGTTTAAACTCTCTTCTGCACAATTTTGTAAGTTATGACAAGATATATAATGGCCTGTATCTGTCATTGCAATATCCTTCAGGTTAATTCAAATGTCCTGAAAATGCCCCATATTACACCTATTTTTCCCTCTCCCTCCCCTCAGAACCTCTGGTGGCCACTGCCTCCACATCAATGATAAAAGTTCTTCCATTGCTAGAATAACAATGAGTCTATAGCATAATAACAGTAAATCTACTCTAGTCCATCATTCATTCCCCATTGTTCATTGAATATGAACAATGAACAAATGAACAGTAAGTATACTCTAGTTCATTGCTCATTCCCCATTTTTCATTGAATATGAACAATGAAGAAATACACACAACATGGATTGGATTAATTCTCCAAGTAATCTTGAGTGAACCATGTCAGGCATAAGGGAATTTATACTGTATAAGGAAGAAAAGTAAGCAGAGGCATCTATTATGTTAGAACGTAGGGCAGAGATTACTTTTTTGATTAGTATCGTGTGTCAAATGGAGTACTAGTTCATGCTGTTGATTTCTTGATTGTGTTGCCTTTGAGAAAATTCATCATGCTGTACACCTAATCACTGTGTACTTTTCTCTACATATGTTTGTGGTGGTTTGAAGCTGTATGTACCCCCAGGAAAACATATTCTTATATATTAAGCATTCCAGTGGGTGTAAACGCATTGTAGGACCTTTTGATAAGGTCACTTCAGTTATGGTGTGACCCACTTCATTTGGGATGGGTATTAATCTTATTCTTGAAGTGTTTTACAAACAGAATGAAGACAGATGGGAAGGGAGGGAAAAGGGGTGGGGGCAGAGAAAGAGAGATAGAAAGAGAGAGTGAGAGAGAGAGAGCACACACAAGCAATGAAGGAAGAAATTGAAATAAATGGAACCCAAAGGAGAAGAGAGAGACCATCAGACACCAACATGTGCCTTGCCAAGAGGCAGAGGAGCCATTCATTCCTGGCAGATGGTTTTGGGAAGAAAACAAGTCTTGATAATGCCTTGATTTGGACATCTTCCCAGACTCTAGCCATGAGTGAATAAATTGTGCTTAAAGCAAATAGCATTTCATGGAAATTGCTTTAAGCAGCCTAGGAAAATTAAACAGTGTTATACTTTAATAAATAGATATCAAAATGTTAAAACTCCTTGTAAAATAGGCAATGGCATTTGAGAAAAAAAAGGAAGATTAATGCTTATACATTATTAAGTTGAGTCTTATCAATAAACTATTCAAATAACATCTCTAAGTATACAAAATATCAGAAGAAAAAAATATCAATATATGGGTGGGTAAATTAATTTGTAAGGCATCTTGCAGCATCTCATATCATCAGCAATCAAGAAATTCTACTTCATATGAGCAAACCTAATACCAAGTTGCATGTAGTTATAACCTAATTCTTCATCATCTCTATCCATAGTGTGCTATTTGAAACATTACAAATATTTCCTCAAGGTTCTTCTCAGAGCTGCAATCACCAGCTTCTCTTTTTAGCCTATAGATTTAGGGATACACTAGTGGAGTGACCATATCCTATTTTTTGAAGATTATCAACTCCAGAGATGACATGAGTTGAGAGAATAAAGCTGAGCCAATGAAGAGGCTCACTGCAGAAAGGTAGGAGGAACAGCTGGAGAAGCCTTACTTCTGCCTGTGGTGCAGCATTGCATGATGTGGGGACAATGTGAATGTGCAGAAAACAATCCAGGAGAATGTAACAAAGTATGCATGAGTGTTGGGTAGACCAAGACCGTGAGGTTGGTGGCAACTTCACAGCAGGATCAAGGAAAGAGAATGGGCAGGTCATGGCTACAATGGAAAATAATGTTGGCGTCACATAAATCCAAATTCACTGTCAGAGGAAGGTTAATGAGTGTGTCTTGAAGCTTCAGGCTACATGAGTCCTATGCAAGCTGCATATAGAGTTTATTATTCATCACTTTGTCGTAAAGCACAGGGTGGCCAACAACATCATTGCATTCTTGGGCCATTGCTGAAAGCAGCCAAGATCTGTTCCTCCAATATTAAACACACAAAAAAGCTTTAGCTAGGGTGTCTTCCATTGTGTCAGATTGTTTCCCTCTGACACAAGAGTTTACCCAACAGCTTGAAAACAATGCAAAAAAGAAGCAGAGATCAAATTTGTCATAAAGGAATGTCAATGGGAAATTCAAAAGAGTTCAGTTCCAAGACGCTTCACATTCCAATGAGATGAGACTGCTAAATAAATCAGTTGCATTAAAAACTTTAGGAATAGAAAAAACATAAAGAGCCCAGTAAGGCCATATACCTAAAATAAATAAAGTCTATCCCTTTCCCTCGAAAATACCATGTTTTGTTATTTTAATGTTTAATCAGCTAGTATTTCCAATGTGAAATTTTATTTAATATTTGGTTCAAATATGTATATAAATAAGTATTACAGTTTCCTTTATGTTATGATTAAGTACAGTATATTGAAAAAAAAAAGGTGGTTAAAATATTAAAATGTTTTGGTATATCTGTTGTGTGTTTATACTCTGCTTTCAATTTGACAAAACCTTAGTATAAAGCAATAGACATCCAGTTGATCAGTTGGCGTCAATTTGAATAAGAAAACTAACTTTTAAAATAGCAGTATGTGGGGAGCAGATGTGGCTCAGGTGGTTGAGTGCCTTCTTCCCACATGGGAGGTCCCAGCTTTGGTTCCCTGTGCCTTCTAAAACAACAACAACAACAACAACAACAAGCAAAACAAATGAAAAGACCAAATCCAGGGAGCTGATGTGGCTCATTGGTTGAGCACATACTAGGTCTTGGGTTCAAACCTGGGTTTGGCACCTCAAAAAAAAAAAAACCAAACAAACAATATGTGAATAATTGTAAGATAAGCAACATAGTGAATATAATTAATGCCACTGATTTTTACACTTAAAATGTTTAAAGGAGATATTTTGTGTTACATGTTATCACAATAAAAATCTTCAAAAATTAACAAAAACAAACTAACAAAAAACCTTCCAGCCTCCAGACTATGACAGAAAATTTTCTGTTGTTTTATTCCAACAACAAACAAAGAAAAAAAAGTAGTGGAAGGGGAAAATAATAGGAAGGAGAAGACCACCACTCTTGTCCATTATACACTTAGCTGGGAATCCACTGTGTATCCCCATAGTTTAGAAAATGTGCCACATCTCCCTTTCATCCTCAAGACCCAGACTTGTGCTTATAGTAGAATTTTGGAGAGAAATGCCTGAATCAGGTACACCCTTAACTTAAGGCACCTACGTGTTCTGCGTTGCTCTGCTGGTATGAAATCCAAATTTCTGTTCTTTCCTCTCTGTCTCTTTTTTTTTTCCTCACTGAAACCTGCCCTTTCTTCCTTGTCCTTTTGTATCCCAATATGTTTTTACTAAATTGTCCACTTAATGAAAGCATAGCTTTATTTTTCATTAAATTTACTAAGCAATTTTATAAATTCCTTCTATGTGGATCTCCATGTGTCCTTCCTTTTCAGGGTACTCCTACCTCCCCTGATACTCTCACCTACTCTAGCCAGGACTCTCAAAATTGAAATCTTGAATTCACCAATTATTGCACACCCTCCCTCCCACTCTTGCACATATCCCAGATTCAAGATCAGCAGGCTTGCTCTATGTTCCCACCTCTGATCAGTTGGGTACTTGACCATGCTGTTCACTGAAAGACATTGTAAAGAGAAACAAGATAGGATGAAGATCCTTCAATGCAACTAAAAGACTTTCCATGGAGAAGGTCTGGATGAACATGGTTATTAGACCAATGCCTCCTTCTAAGCCAGAATAAATCTAAAGCATCCTTCTTCACTTCACCCCCACATAACTCCGCCAATTTCTAAGGTACCTCTTTGCATCCACTATCAAGGGAAATCAAGGAATAATCTTATTGTCTAGTCATGTGATATATTCCTCTAATACGTTCATTCCAAGTCATCCTCCTCAGGTCAACTGCCTGATATATTGGAAACACTTTCTCAAGGTCCTTCTCACAGCTGCTTTCACCTCATTGTTTTTCAGACTATAAATGAGGGATTCACTAAGGGAGTAACCACACTGTACTGTATAGAGATGATTAACTCCAATGGTGAGCCGGAATTTGGCATGAGATAGTGAAGAAAAATGGAGCCCTAAAATAGGAGCACTAAAGTGAGGAGCAAGAGGAGAAGGCCTTGCTTATCCCAGAAGAGCAGAAGATGCTCAGGATGGTGGAAACAATGGGAGTGTAGGAATAAAGAATAAGGAAGCAGGTTCCAATTCCACGCAGAATACTGGAGCAAAGCAGGACTGTAAAATTGGTAGATACATCAGAACAGGACAAGAAGAGAGAGGGCAGCTCACAGCTATAGTGGGGGATGGAATCATCTCCACAGAAGTCCAAGTTCATAGCTAGAAGGATATTCATGAATGCATCCATAAAACCAAGGCCCCAGTATCCCCATACCAGCCTGTTACAGAGCTGGTTGCTCATCTTCTTCAGTAGAGCAGAGGGTGACAGATGGCAACATAGTGGTCCTAGGCCATCACTGAGAGCAGGAAGGCTTCCATACCCCCAGATTCAAACACAAAGAAAACCTGAGCCAGGCAGCCTCCACCAGAGATGGTTTTCCACTGAGACAGGAGATTCTCCAGCAGCTTTGGTACTGTGGCAGAAGAGAAGCAAAAATCCAGAAAGGAGAGGTGACTCAGGAAGAAATACATGGGCGTGTGGAGCTGAGGATCTCTCCTGATGACCAGCGGCATCAGCAGGTTTCCCATCAGGGTCAGGATGTAAATTCCCAGGGACAGGAAAAAGAGCAGAACCTGGACATGGAGGTCAGCAGACAGTCCAAAGAGAATGAACTCAAGGATATTACTGTGGTTCCCCAAGGCCATTTAAAGGTGTTTTCCTTAGAAATAATAATAGAAAGAGACTTGTAATTTCTATTGACCACATCCAATTACCAGTGGGTTGGAGCTTCCTTCCAATCAATTTATAGTTCATATATGCTGTCACTGATTCCTTTGAATCCTTTCTTCTTATGCTGATATTTTCCTTCAATCTTTATCCCTGAATGAATGTGACCATATTAACTGAGGCTGATCATCTACCTCACATTTGTGATGGAATTTATGAATATTGTCAATCTGTACTAAAACTAATAGCCACTTTTATATCTATAACTGTGCTCAGCAATGTTTCCTAAAACTTGTAGATTCCAGTGGGCTGCCTACAGTGAATGTGCCAAACCTTGCCTTCTCTCTTCTCCTTACTCAGACTCTTACTACCATTCAAAACCTAGTGATGATGATATTATTTTGTCTTCTATTAGCTTTTTCACAGGCACTTTCACATAAATTGTCCATTTCATCTTTGGATCAAGACTGAAATGTGTAGACACTATCGTGTGTATGCATAGTATGTGTGTGTTTGTGTTTGAGTATTATATTCTGTTTTATTTGGAGGATGGAATAGATTGAATGAGGGAATAAATTTCTGCCTCCATTTTGTGGTAGAGAAAATTGAGTATCAGATGTCATACAACTTGTCCAAATTGACAATTTGTAGAGTCAAGATTTAACTCCATTATGTAGAACCCAAGACAAAAGGTCATATTACCATTTAGTGCCTTCCATTCAAGGCTTGGTCTTTCATGTCCTCTATTATCTGGCATCTATTGAAATTCATGATAGTCCAGATGCTACTCTATGGAGGATCCCAATGCTTGGGGCAAACTAGTGTACTCCCCTCTGATCATCACTTGGGCCTATCTTTCTCTTTCCCTTTCCTCAAGCATGTGCTCCCCATGAATTGCATTATCTTTCAATTTAAATCTTATTTATATTTTGCTTCTCACCAAAATTTCAATGTCCTTCTGAGAACTTCATTATATAACTTTTTGAGCTCAGCAGTATATGTAATAATTGGACAACTATTATTCATTGAGTGCCTCATATGTGATTGGCCATCCTAAACACTTACATTTTTAATCCCCAGAACCAATTAGGGCCAAATCATTGCATTGAGATTTTTTAAATGAGAAAACCAAAGTATTTGGGTATCCTACTAACTGTTTAATGCCATTATTCCTACTCTTACCTCTCTGATTTCAAGAATTTGCCCTTTCCATCCTGGTCTGATAGCACCCTGTTAAGGATTTCTTCAGCATTTCTGCTTTTCTCCACAGTATGATCTGTGGAGAAAAACTCACAGTATGATCTGTGGAAAAAAATATGGCTCAAATCAGTTCTAATTCAGCACTGAAGAAATCCAATGTGCTTAAAAAATCTATTTTCAAGGACTCTTATTTATGGATTTGTCAAATCCTATCAGAAGTAAACTTTTTCCCTTTTGTCTAAATGACCAATCAACAACAACAATAAATTCAAGGAACAAAAAAAAAAAAAAAACAGGTAAATTGAGGCTACTGTCTTCAAAAATATGAACATTTCTGCTTTGATATTTTCTGTGTGAATTAAGTGGAAAATTGCTTTGATTATTTTTCTTTTTGTTCATTGCATGCTCAGTTATCCCTCAAGAGGGATCACAGTGCCTTCAATTCTTACTGAAATTTAGTGACTCAGCCCAGATCAGTATTGGTTGGAGAAGGGAAATTGTGTATCTTTACAGTGAGAGGAAGGATCAATGCAGAAGTTGGTTTTGTGAGATCCTTCAGAGGGAATCTGGGTTTACCAATTTGAATGGGATAGCAATGTAAGAGCATTCAATATAATACTACTTTACAGATAAGCAGTTATTGAATTTGGGGTTTATACTAAAAGTCATCCATTCTATCCTTTATTCCACATTTAAATATATGACAGTGCCTCAAAACCATTCACTAAAAACGTTTAGTCCTAATGAATAATGAGGAGGAGATGGACAATAATGAAGAAGATAATGCTAAACACCATGCCGAGAACTTTACATGCATTAAGATACTTATTTCTCACACCAATCCTATGAGATAGGGACCATTTATATCCTTATCCCTTCTTCTTTTAAACAGGTGAGGAACTGAGGCAGAAAGCTGGTAGGGAACTTGCCCAAATCCACAGAGGGAGCAAGCCATGGATTTGGAATTTGAGCCCACCAGTTTGGCATGTAACTTATCACATTCTTTCCATGGGGGCAGGTAGTATAGAAACATTCCTTGAATAGGAGACATATAACATAGAAATTCTTAGCATTTTGTCAGTTTCAAATGAATTTAATTTTAAAATGTTAATCTGTGATATTAATGAGTTATTTAGAAGGTGAAGAGAATGTGTGAATGAGACCTGGTGTTTTCCTTAGTCACTGAGCATGGGAAAATACTCTACCTAACCAAAATTGGGGGAATTTGGAGACTCAGACAGTCTAAATACTATGGGTTTGGGAAGACCTTAGACTAGGAAGTAGTGAAAATAAGTGGACAAGGAATAATAACACCAGTGAATTCAATTTTTTTCTTCAATATTTCTTAGTTTTGATAACAACTTTTATTTTCTTCAGCACCTACATTAGTTTGATGTCTTGAAGATGAAGGCAATTAGTAATGGCTGAAAATTAACTTTCTATGATACATCATTAGGCCTAGTAGAGGACCAAAATCATCTATCTACTCTGTCGTACCCTCCCCACTCCTTTCCTTACTTTTATGCTGCAGCTGTTGTGTCCTGCCTTTATTCTACTCCTATGGCATGGAGCAATGCCTAGTTTGAAGTCAGAGTGCACAATATCTCCACTCGATAACCTAACATTATTCACTGATGCCAGAGGGTTTTCCCCAGGTAGCTGCTTAGAGTAGGTGAACACCTCGACCATACTGCATGGAAATGTGAAAGTCTGCATTGATTTGGGGGCTTATTCTCTAGCATGCAGAAAGTCTATGGAAAGACTCAGGGTGGAAAGATGCATCTCAGAGAAGCAGAGAGTGGTCATATGAGGAAAGAGAAAGAAATGGTCAGGGGAGAGAGAGAGGGAAGGAAACTTCAGTCAATCATAGAAGACATTACTGAGTTGCGGGGGGAGAAGTAATGATTCAGAAAACTTCCTGCAAGTCTGGTCTTTTTCTGGGCCAGTCATCTCTATGCTCATGAGGACCAATTGTTTTATGGCCCAAACACAGTTACATCAGTTGATTTTCCCTGTCTCTTGAGAAGTCACTGTAAAACTTCAAAGTGGCTTACCCCAGAAGTTTCAGGTCTTGCATCCTTTGAGCTCTCTGTCTCTCCTGTCTTTCTTTCCCACTAAGCTTCTAAAGTCCTTAAAAAATGAACAAACAAACCAAAGAAACAAAACAAAAAATGTGGGAGGAACATCTATCTGATAGCTATAGATTCAAACTCAGGGGCATCACTTCATTTAGTTAACGCTTTTTCTAAATATTGAGCTAGGATAATCTGTGAAGTGAGTGATTCTCCCATATTTCCTTTCAGAAGGGCAGATGTACGATTAAGCAGTCACTAATTGGATGGTTGAGCCTGACAGCCCAGGAGAGAGAGCAGCCAAGGTCTTTTATCTTCCGAAGTCACAACCTGAAGACCAAGTTTAGATTCATTAACACAACAAGCAGAAATTTGTAGGGATCTCATGGGATTTCATTTAGAATGGTCTTTTGGAACTTGTGTCTTGAAGCAATGAAATTTGATGGAAACGATTGGATGTTTGGTGTTTTTTGAATTAAGCACAGGAATGGTAATATCTGTCTGTCTGTATACATTTTGGAAATCACAGGAAGGTTATGCATTGATCTTTAACCATTTTTTCAGGTTATTTCCTTTGTGTAAGGATTCTGTTTTATAAACATCCCTTTGAAGAAGACATAGGCAATGTTTATTAATTACTTACCAAATGCCAAGTAATGATCTACGTGCTTTCATTGTGTTAACTTATTCCATACAAAAATTCTAGGAGTTAAAATCTCTTATTGTCCCCATTTTACAGATGTGGAAACTGAGGCAGTGCCCCAAATTCACACAGCTTGAAGTGGGAGAGTCAAGATTCAGATTCAATTCATAGGATATTGAAATATGCTTTCTTTCCTGTGTTAAATGGCCTCAGGAAATCATTCTCATCCGAAGAAGCAATTATTTTACTGACTATTTTAATGTCTGGAATAGAATGGTTGAATACAGATTGTTAATAAGGTGGAATGAAGGTAGGTATTTTGGTCTCTGGCAAGGAGAATCATAGATAATTTCTAAACTTATCTTATAAATATTCATGTTGTTAAAGTCAATAGAAGTAGAAAACCATAAACTTTGCTAGAGCTACATTTCTCAGATACATAAGAAATTCATTTTGCAAACCAGTCTGTATTTGAGACTGATGAAAATGTCTTCACCGTAAAGGGCAACTCCTTATTGTGGTTGTATTTCACATCAGTTTTCATTAGAACAGTTTTAAAAGTAAGCATCTGTGAACACTGGTCCATGCAGGGTGCCTTCTCACATTGCACAGAGTGCAGATGCAAGCTAGGAGAAGCTATTAATCCAAATTTTATCACCCAGTGCCAGTCTTAATTATAAAAGAACACTTGTGAACTATGTTAAGACACAGCCTAAGCCAAGACTTCACTAACAAAAAAGGTCGGTGCAGAAAAGTCAGCAGAGTTACTGGGTCGCTGGGAATATGGGCAGTCATGCATGGTGGATTAACTTATGAGAATAGTTTTGATGCTTCACAGGATAGTGATCAATTGTTGTTCTGAATGCTTTAGTAATTAAATGTTTTTTTATGTTGATTTATTTACATTATGATTTTGACTTTTTCTAAATACCAGGGATGTTTGTTTCTGGGAAAGTCCAGTTCTTTCACAAAATAATCGGTACTGAAACTGAAAGTGGTCAAAGCAATATTGATCTATTGGGGTTTAATACATCACTGAAATGAGTCTAAATTGAAGGAAGATTTATGACTTGGTACATAAGCAATCTTTTCTCAAAAGCTGGATGACACTGTCATTTAGTTCCTTGGCAATTTGACATTTTGGGCTGAAAAGATTTTTGTAGCTGGAGCCATCCTCTGCACTGTGGGGTGTTTGACAGCATCCATATCCTCTACCCACTAGATGCCAGTGGCACCTTTCTCAGTTATGACTGCTAAAATATCTCCAGACATTGCCAAAATCTATGGTGGGCAGGGCAGGGAAAGGCAGAAAAGTCATCCTTGGTTGAAAACTACCAATTTATACAAATGATTTTGTGAAACAATTGATATTATAATATACAATGTTAGGAATGAATATGAGATATGTGCAATTCCACACACAAAAAAAGTACTTTAATTAAGAATAGAGAATTGCTAATATAATTCCTGTCTTAGAGTTACAAGCAGAAAAAATGTAATGAGCTTGCAGTTAAATGGAAATCATTAATTAACTGGTGTCTTCCTGTCTAAAAGCAGTAATTATGTGGAATGACGAAAAGCACTCTGCCCATGGTGTGAGTGTTTATCCTGGTCTTCATCAACTAACATGGGTGATTGTGAGGGAACTGGGGCCAGTCTGCTGACCAGAAAATAAAGTGGGCTTAATACATCATTTTAGTTGGAAGTTGATAGTGTATTTTTTGTTTGCCGACATACAAAATGTAATTTTTCAAGAATAAGGCTCGTACTGTCAAGCTGAATAAGAAAACCAGTGATCGTAGTCTATTAGAGTAAGCTGAGTATGTATAAGAGACGTGAGTCCTCCGAACAGTATAATGTGAAATGTACCCAATCAATCTGAGGTATTTTTTTGTTTATTTTCCTGTTAATTATTGTAAGTAAGTGGATTGTAAAACAGGAAAGGATCACTCAGGTAAATGTGAAAATGTATTGCAATTTTCATGCATGGAAGTGAACTCATTTAAGAGATTGTAACAATGGTCTTAAAACGATCACTGACTGTCAAACAGGTGAAATGCCAGAGACAAATTTGTCTAGGTGCCCTCTGAAAATGAGCTCCAAAGTGGTTACTGGTTTGGGGCATCTGGTATTTCACCTTATAGTCCTCAAGGCAGACATGTAACTTGACTGTGGTGGTGGTGATCAAGACCATCTACATTTTCAAAATGTAGAGATATGTACAATAAAAAGTGTGAAATTTATAAACATAAATACAATGTTAAAAAGTACTGCATGAAACCACTAATGTAAAGGTTTCCTTTAATCATTTGTGCATGGTTTCCTTTAGCTCTTTTAGCACATTTGAGTTAAAGTCTTTTTCTTGTAGTTCTAATGTCTTGGCTTCCCTATTTAAAGTTTGTATTAGTTTCTTTTTTCTCTTTGTGGATGAGACATACTTTATTGTTCCTTTGCATGACTGCCTGTATATCTATATATATATTGAACACTTTGGCTATTGTGAAATGGGAACTCTTGAAATCATATTGTCCCGCTTTTCCAAGGTTTATTGTTGTTGCTGGTTGTGGTTGTTGGTGCCTGTTTGTTTAGTGACTTTTTTTTTTAGCTTGTTCTTTGTGTGTGTGTGTATATATATATATAGAATATATATTTATTGAAGTATATCATTCATATGTGAACATACATAAACTGTAAGTGTTCAGTAAACATTGTGAACTTAGAAAATAAACATGCATAACATCATAGAGGGCTCCCACACATCCCCCCCACCAAACACCCTGCATTGTTGTGAAACATCTGGTAACAAATTATGAAAGAGCATCATCAAAGTATTACCACTAACTATAATATGTATCTTCCTCCCCTATACATTTTATTAAGGATTTATTTATTTATTTATTTACTTTTATCCATTTTTAACCCCCCACCCGATCTTTATGTTTCTGTGTCCATTCGCTGGGCAACTCTTTGTGTCCATTTCCTGCCCTCTCTTCTCATACTTCTCCTCCTGTCTTCATAGGGATTTCTGCAAAAAAAAAATCTGCTGGACTTCGGTTTTGGATTGGGTTGAAATATTGATTATTTTGAGGAAAATTTACATCTTAACAATATAGCTACTTTTTAATCCATGCACACCATATATTTCTCTAATTATCTAGGTACAGTTTAACTTTTTTCAATAATTTTGGGTGGTTTCCAGTTTAGAGATATTGCACTTATGTTTTCATATTTATCTCCAAGTATTTCATATTTTTTGATGCCGTTGTGTGGTAAGCAGCTTCTGATGTGGCTCCCAATGATTCCCAACTCCTAGTATTTATATCTTTGCATAAAACCCTCCCCTAGAATATGCATGGAACTGGTTCTATGCTTCTAATAAATAGATTATGGCAAAAATTAAGAGGTGTACTGTTAGCTTAGAAATATTGTGATGCTTGTCATTAGCCCTTTCTTGCTTACTCTTAACTTTGTCGTATTGTATGCCCAGTCTGATGATACAAGCTTCCATGTTGTGAGATGTTCTATGGAGAGACCTACTTGGCTTTGAAACAAAGGAGGCCTCCAGTCAACAGATAGTGAGGAATGAGGACTCAGTCCATCAGTCAAAGAAAACTGAATCCTGTCACTAAACACATGAGTGATATAAGTATTAGATCTTTCCCAAGTGAGCATTGAGATTACTGCAGCTTTCTGGAGAACTAGAGGCAGGAACCCCACTTAGCCATTCTCAGTTTCCTGAGCCAAAGAAACTGTGAGATAATAACATTATATTAAGTCATCAAAGTTTGGAGTTATTTGTGTGAAGAAAAAGATAATTAATACAGATTTTTGCACATGGACATTGAGCATTGCCATAACAAATACCTATATATGTAGCTCTTGCTGTAGAATGGGCAGCTGTTAGAGGCTGAGAGTTTTTTGTATACCATGACAGAGAAAGCCTAAATTGCCTGAATGGTCCATTAGCAGAAACTGGTTTTTATGGATGTTGCTTGAGATTGTTTCCAAGGAATTGAGGAACATATTATTGGAAATTGGGAGAATGTGGATCCTTGTTATGTAATGGCAGAAATTTTAGTGATAATGCTGTCTACAGTTACTTGGAAAGCAGAAAGTGTACTGAATAAACTTGGTTCTTAAGAGAACTAAGTAAATGAACAGATATGCTATGTTCATGCATTTGGATCCTCAATTTTTTTAGTTATAATTATGCACCCAATTGATCCATAGATTCATTGTAATTTTCATCAAAATTCCAGAAGGCAAATTATAGAAATTATCACAGATTCTGCCCACAGTCAAGGAGTGGACGTTGTATAGGGAGTAACAGCAGGTGTTGGAGATCACTGGTGACATCTTAGAATCTTGCCTACTGCATTATATATCTGACCTAGTATTGTTTTCAAGATATAAAGGATTTTTACAACTCAATAATAAGAAAACAAAAATTAAATAAACTTGGGCAGAATGTTCAAACAAACATTGTATTAAAAATATAGAAATTAACAATAAGCATATTAAAAAACCTCAAAATCATTCAAAGTTCAAGAACTTCAAGGTAAATCCATAATGAGAGGCTCTTACAAACCCAACAGAATTGAAAAAAATTTAAAAGGTATTTTTGTAAACTCACAACTTCTCTAATAAAAAAAATACAAAAAAGACATACCTAGTGTTGGAAAGATTATAAAGCAGCTCAATTTCTCAGAAGTTGCTGGTTCCAATGTAGTATTGTACATCCATTTTGGAAAACAGATTCACAATTTCTTTCTTAAATATGCAAGTATCCTAAACTCAGCAATTTCACCCTTAGGTATTTACCCCAAAGCAATGAAAACATATGCCCCACAAAGATTATTAAACTATTGGTTGTAACAATTTTATCCTTAATACTAAAAAATGGGAAATGACACATATGTCCATAAGCAGGTTAAAGAATGAGAGGTCATTAATGAATCTCAGGAACAGTATGCTGAGTAAAAAGCTAGGCAGTAAAATATATAATTCCATTTATGAAACTCTAAAAAATATAAATTTGATTTTAAATTACAAAAAGCAGATCAGTTATTACTTGACCCTGTTATGACCTGGGCCCAAGGTCACTGGATATTCAAAACTCATGCATTTCTTTATACCAACAAAACACATCAGACACTTAAAAATGATACCACTTAAATAGAACAAAAAAACTCACTAAATGGCTTGTAATACGTTTCACAAAAGGTGTCCAAGAAATCTACAATTAAAGATCCAAAATATTTCTGAGGGATGTTAAATATATCTAGCTAAATGAATTGATATAACTTGTTTATGAATTGGAAAACTCAGTTTGTAAAGAAATCAACATTTGTCACCTTGACCTATAAATTCAATCCCAATCAGAATATTAGGCATTTTTTGTTATTGACAAGGTGATTCTACTATTTATGTGAAAAAACATTTGGCCAAAAATGGTCCAAGAAATCTCAAAAAAGAATAACGCTGGAGGAATACCTATGCTATCAGATGTAAAACTTATAATAATTAAAATTTGTGTTATTGGGACAAAAATCAACCTCATCAATGGAATAAAAGTAAGTTTTCAAGAACAGACACCACTTACAGATCTATCTAACTAGCTATGCAGTTATACAGGTACCTGATTTATGATAAAGTTAACAGTGCAGTGGTAAATAAAATAATGCTAGGTCGATTGCAGTTCCATATGTAAAAAATGAACCTTGACGCTTATTATACATCATGCACACTAATAAAATTGATTTGTTAAAAAAAAAAAAAAAACTCTATGTAGAGAAAACATCAAAAGAAAATATACCTAAATATGGGTGGATAAATTATTTTGTATGGCATCTCACAGCATTTCATATCATGAGCAATCAGGATATTCTATGTAATGTGAACTCACCAGATATCCAGCTGCATGCAGTTCTAATCTAAATCCTACTGAAATCTATCCCTACTTTGTTACTTGTAACATTGCAAACATTTTCCTTGTCTGGGTTGTCCTACCTGGGTGCTCTCACCCATTCTAGGCCCAGGACATATCCCAAGGTTTTCCTCAAGCTGAAATCACCAACTTGTTTTTCAGGCATTACCTGTACCCACATGAATATGGTCCAATGATGATTTTTAACATAGATACAAATACAATTCAATGGAGAAAGAATAGTCATTTCAACAAATGGTGCTAGAACAATGGATATCCATAAGAAAAAAAAAGTAACTTTGATCATTATATAGAATTTGAAACTATACAGTTTCTAGTAGAAAATATGAGAGAAACTCTTTGTGACCTTGGTTAGCCAAATCCAATTACCTCAGTTACCTTATATTGTACCTCCCTCCCAACTCTCTCACATTTTCCAGACTGAAGATCAACCAGCTCGTTGTATATTTCCTTCTCCTACTGGTGATTTTATTCCATGTTGCTCACTGTAATATATAGTAAAGAGAATCAATATGATATTATGACCCATCAATCCCTGGAAAAGGGCTGGATTAATATTGTTATTTCTGCTTAGTTCTGTTTCCAAATCATGAATTATAAATCTGAACCACAAATTCTCTATATCACCCCTATAGAACACTGTGTATTTCTAAATTATACTCTGAACCAAATATCAGATGAAACCAGAGAATTCTGTTATTCACCACTCATCACATATATTGTAGTAATAAACTAATGGCCATCAGGTTGTGCATGTGGTTAGCTAATATTGGAGATATTTTCCCAAGGTCCTTCTCATAGCTGCTTTCACCTCATTTTTTTTTTTCAGACTATAGATGAAGGAATTCCCTAAGGGAGTAATTGTACTGTACTGTACAGAGAAGATCAACTCCAGTGGTGATCCTGAGGTTGGCATGAGGTAGCACAGCAAAGCTGAGCCATAAAACAGGAGCACTACTGTGAGATGGGAGGAATAAGTGGAGAAGGCCCTGCTTCTACCAGAGGTGTAGCTAATGCTCCAGATGGAGGAGACAATGAGGGTGTAGGAGTAAAGGATCAGAAAACCAGTTCCAAGTGCATGTAGGATACTGGAGCAGAGCAGAACATTAAATTTGGTGGTGATATCCGAACAAGAAAAAGGGAAGAGTGAGGGCAGCTCACAGCTGTAGTGGGGGATGGAATCATCTCCACAGAAGTCCAAGTTCATAGAAAAAAGGATCTTTATGAATGCATTCAGAAAGCCCAGGCACCAGGATTCACACACCAGCCCGTTACAGTGCTGGGTGCTCATCACCTGTCTGTAGAGCAGAGGGTGTCTGATGACAACATATCGGTCATAGGCCATCGCTGAGAGCAGGCAGTCTTCCACGCCCCCAAACTCAAATAGAAAGAAGACCGGAGCCAGGCAGCCTCCAGCAAAGATGGTTTTCCTCTGAGACAGAAGATTCTCCAGCAGCTTTGGCACTGTGGCAGAATAGAAACAAAAATCCAGAAAGGAGAGGTGACTCAGGAAGAAGTACATGGGCATGTGGAGGTGAGGATCTGCCCTGACAACCAGCAACATCAACAGTCAGGATGTAAATTCCCAGGAACAGCAAATAGTCCAAGGAGAATGAACTTGAGAATGGTGCTGTGGTTCCCCAAGGCCATTTAGAGATGCTGCTGACCAGAAATAAATTAGAGACAGACCCGAAACCTCTATTGACCACATTTATTACTATGGAGGGGGGTGTCTTCCTTGCAATTAACTTAGAATTCATATATGTCCTCATTGGTGTTTATAATCTTTTCTTCTATTGCATTATGCTGCTTCATTTCTTAAATCTGAGACAGCATCACCATATTATGATTCTATGGTCAGTACTCTATCTCAGAGATTGCTGAAGAAATCCACAAATTTTCCCAATCTGGACCATGACTCAATTAATCTCTTTCCTTTCATTCAAACTGTACCAACAGTATTATTTATACTTTGTAGATTCTAATGGATTTCCTAGTGTTTCTCTTCAGTCACTCAGTCTCTTACAATCTACTCAGGGTGCATACCTGTTTGATGACATTATATGTCTTTTATGTCTTCCTTAGGTTTTCCACAGGACCTTTCATATACATTTTCAATTTCTTATGTTAGACAAGACTGACATATGTTGGCACTAGCGATGTGTTTTTTTTTATGTATGTTTGTGTATTTCTTTTGTATTTCGATGGTGGTATAGAGGGAATAAAGAAGAAATTTGCATAATCTAGTTTGCTGAATAGAAAATTGAGTATCAGATATTATATAACTTGTTCAATTGACAATGTGAACAGAAAAGATTTGATTCCACTATGCAGGCCTCCAGGACAAGAGATCATAATACTAAAGAGTGCCTTGCACCCAAGGCTTGGTTCTTGAAATCCTCTATCATATGTCGTCTATGATTTTCATAATTGTGCATATACTACACTACAGAGATCCTCAGTGCAGAGGGAACACTAGTGTACTTGGCTCTGTTCACCTCATGGGCATCTCTGACTTTCTGCATTTTCTCAAGCAGCTGCTTAGCTTGGAATGCGCTTTCAATCCATATCTTATTGACATTTTTACTCACACTCCAATTTCTTTCTGAGGTCTTCCTTAATCATTTCCTTCTCTGAACTCACCATAATATGTGATAATAGAAAATGATTGCCCTCCTTAACCTTATTGTTTAATCCTCAGAAAAATTTGGGGCAAATCATCATAAT
The DNA here is from genome assembly GCA_029593785.1 of Cabassous unicinctus. Classification (NCBI taxonomy): domain Eukaryota; kingdom Metazoa; phylum Chordata; class Mammalia; order Cingulata; family Chlamyphoridae; genus Cabassous; species Cabassous unicinctus. Next base: position 20,965 of record JAQZBX010032748.1, read on the forward strand.
GAGATTTTTCAAATAAGGAAACCAAGTATTTGTTTATTTTACTAAACAATTTAACACCATCATTCCAAGTCTTTTCTCTCTGATTGCAAAGACCATATTCTTTGTATAATGGCCTTCTCTCCCTCTACTTAAAAATTTCTTAGGAATTGCTATTTTTCTCCACATTATGATCTAATTCAGCTGGTCACAATACGTAGCTCTCATCCTAGCATGCCATCGCAAGAATCACATGGACCACTTTTTTGCTATCATAGCTAGTGTAACATGTGTGTAGTGTATTTCTTTTTTCTTCAAGCAGTGATTGTTTTGTACAGTATTTTGTATCCAGGACTCTTTTGCAGTCAAGGGAATTGCATATAGTGGAATTCCAATGAGCATCTGTTAAATGCAACAAAATAGTGAAATGAGTAGTATAGATTGTACAGCTAATATTTTGGGGGAAAGAATTTAGGTCCATAAGCTTAATAAAGATTCAGAACTAAGGAGAAAAGGAATGTAAAGGTAAAGATATCGCACGTGTATGTGTGTATGTGTGTGTTTAGGGACCGCCAGATTGTTGTAGCTATGGAGGGTCAGGTAGTGGGCCTGCCTGGGGTAACATCATCTACAATATCCTTGCACCCGAGTCATCCCATACTCCCTGGCCAATTTTTGAATCCATTGGAAAGTATTTAAACCAATGACATAAATCTATAACCACCCATCTCTCAATCCAATATCTATCTGTCCTTCTATTCAACCATCCATTCATTCAATTTTTCACTTAATTCATTCCATGTATAATTCTCCATTATATTTGGCAATTCTTACATCATCTCTCCAAAAGCCCATATTTTGGCAGGCAACAAATATTTGGAGATTGTCTGCTATTTTTCAGACTATGTTAAGCATTTGAGAGGAAGACATTTTTTTATATACCAATGTTCAATTGTTATACACATACTTTTTTTTCTGTTAGGTTTGTTACTCTTCCTTAGAATTCAGCTATATTTCTTCTTACACTTTTTACTCATGCCTAGCGTGAACCCTGAAATGGGGCTCTACACTCAGATTGTACCTTTCCATGAACCCTCCTGCCTTGCTTGGTAACTTCAAACAGGGTCTGATCAGCCCTCTGACCTTTCAGCTTGCCCTGTAATATCTTTTTCCTGATACCACAGCTTCTGATATTGGTGTTGCCCAAATGACTCACAATTTAAATTCTGCAGACTCAGCTACCTGCCCTTGTCCTTTCTAATCATTTCCCAACTGTTAATATGAAATATTAACCCCATTTTGTAGCCAATGGGAGCTTCTTAGTTTCATTTTACATCTCTCTTCTGCCTAGTAGGTTAATACACATCATAGATGGCTCAAATTAGTGCTAATGTAGCAGTGAAGGAGAACAATATGCCCAAAAGAATCTATTTTAAAGAACTCCTCTCCATCTGCATTGGTCAAATCCTTTTGGGAAGAAATAATTTCCGTGGTATCCATACTAACAAAAAACTACAACAACCAAAAAAAAAAAAAAAGAGAGAGAGAATTGAAGCCACTCTTCAAGAATTTTAACATGTTAGCATTTAGAGTAATCTCGGTGAATTAGTAAGAAAATTACTTCAATTCTTGTGAATTTACTCTTTGCCGACGTTATTTTCACCTACCCTTCCAGACAGATCATAGTGCCTTCAATCACACTGAAGTTTGGGTGACTCAGCCCAGATGCCTAGTGTTTGGAGAAGTGATAATCTGGATACCTATAGAGAGAAGATGATCAATGCAAAAGTTAGTGTTACTTTAAATGATTCTATAAAAGGGAAGCTGGGTATACTAATTTGCACTGGAAGACACTTTAGAACACTCCTGTATAATACCACATTATAGACCGGTGGATGTTCAATTTCTGGGTTATTTTAAGTGTCATCCCATTTTAATATCTGTTCCTCTGTTTAAACATACAATAGCACTTCAAAATCAGTCACAATATTGACAGTTTAAGTCTCATGAATAATAATTGTTATGATATTACTGCTGAGGGTACTGAAGATAATACTAGACATCATTCATTTTACATTTACTAACATACTTATTTCTCACACCAGTCCCATGAGATATTGGCCATTTGTATACTTTAACCTTCTTCTTCTTTTAAAATTATGAGTGACTGAGGCAGAAGGCAGTTAGAAAACTTGCCCTAAATGAAACAAGTATCAAGGGGTGGAGTTGGAATTTGAGCTCAGTTGTTTGGCAAGTAATATCACATCTTTCCATGGGGACAGGTAGCTGGGAAACATTCCTTGAGTAAGACACACATAACATCAGATTCTTAACACTGTGTCAGACTCAAATGTATTTAATTTTAAAATGTTAGTTAATTTCGTAAATGCTGATGCTGGGATTGATGAGTTAATTGGAAGAGAAAGGAAGGAGATTCAGCAATTCTGCTATTCATTGAGCATGGGAAAGTACTCTACTAGACCCAAAATGGAGGCATATGGAAAATCAGAGGCAGTATTAATCCCAGGGTTACAAGAAAGTCCTTGGACTGGAGAGTAGTGAAAGTAGTAAAAATATCACATTGCTGAATATAATTGTTTCTTTAGTATTTCTTAGCTTTAACTCCTTGCTCTATTTGTTGCAGCACTTACATTAGTTTGATCAGTTCTGAAGGTAAAGGGAATTAATAATAACTGAAATTTAACATTTTTTTTTAGCACATGCTTTTTGACCCTGAAAATGACCAAAAATTCACCATTTACTCTGATGTACTTTCTGCACCTCTCTTCCAAATATTATGCTCCAGTTGCTGGAAACTGCTTTTATTGTATGTCTAGATCCTGGAGTAATTTTGAATTTGATCCCAGAATGCATGAAATCTCTATTTTCAACGCCCAAGATAGTCACTGAGACCAGAGGGTTTTCCAAGTCGCTGCTCACAGTAAGTGAGCACATAGACCCTACGCTTTAGAAAATGTAAAAATCTGCCCAGATTTGTAGGGCTCAGTCTTTAGCACATAGGAAATATACGGAAAGACCCCTTGGAAAAATGAATTTCAAGGAACCAGAAAGAACCCTCACAAGAGGAAAAGGAAAGAAATGGTCAGGAGAGGTGCTGGGAGGAGGTGGCGGGGGGCATCAGTCAATAACAGGGATATTTACCCAGCTCAGGGTTTTTGTGACTCAGAAATATTCCTGAAGCTCTGGTCTTTTCTTGGGGCCACTGGTCTCTATGTTTGTGAGGACTAAGTACAGGAACTTCAGATGAATTTTTATTTCTACTGGGAAATCCCAGTAAGGGCACCACAATGGAGTACTTCAGAAATGTCAGGGCTCACATTCTTTGAGTTCTGGCTTGGTCTTGTCTTTCTTGCCAACTAGGCACCAGGTCTCTAAAGTCTTCAACGAAAGATGAGAGGGAATTTTTTGATAGCTTAGACCCAGCAACAAGGGAGTCTCTTTATTTTGTTTCCTCTTTCTTTTGAAATGCTGTGCTAGGAGAAACTATGAAGTGAATGATTCTCCTGTATAACTATTTAAAAGGGTATAGATAGTATAAGTGTTGGAGAGGATTTGGAGGAATAGGAACCCTCATCCACTGCTGGTGGGATTGTGGAATGTTTCAGCCACTGTGGAGGACGGTTTGGCGGTTCCTCAGAAAACTAACAGTAGATCTTCCATATGATCCAGGAATTCCACTATTGGGGATGCACCCAGAAGAAATGAAAGCAAAGACACGAACAGATATATGCACACCAATGTTCATAGCGGCATTGTTCACAATTGCCAAAAGTTGGAATCAACCCCGGTGCCCATCAACAGATGAATGGATAAGCAAAATATGGTACATACATACAATGGAATATTCCTCAGCTGTTAGAAGGAATAAAGTGCTAACACATGGAATAACATGGATGAATCTTGAATACCTTATGTTGAGTGAAGCAAGCCAGGCATTGAAGGATGAACAGTTTATGACCTCATTGATTTGAATTGAGGAAAGTTAACAGTTTCTGAGAACCACTCACCGAAAGATAGGCTAACAAGGGAGAGAGCGAGAGAAGGGTAGATTGCGAGCAATCACCCATATGGGCATAATCTATGGTAAATTGAAAGAGTATAGTTACATATTGAAGGATAGGACAGGTGGGTAGAGATTTGGTAGTGCAGGATTAACAGGTGGGTAGATTAGGAAGGACAGGTTAGAATACCCAGGGCATGTAACTATGAATCTTGTCATATCATGAGCCAAGACAGGGAAGAGTCATATGCCCCAGGGTGTGGGGAGGAAGGAACAGAAAAGATCAAATGGGGTATTTAGTGGTCATGGGAAATATTCTTCATTACCTTACAGAAATGGACACAGGACATAGTAAATATCATAAAAAATTATTATATGGTGCAGTCTACATTGTAAACCATATGTAAGCTATTGTCAATTTTTAGTTGCTTTATCTTACTATCTGTATAACAGTTATAACAATGCTAACATCCAAAAAAAAAACCAAACACGTTTTAATATGGGTGGGGAAGGGGGAGGGAGGTTGGGTAGGTGGGAGTCTCTAGGATTCCGTGTGTGACTTTGCTGTGACCTAAAACTTCTTTGAAAATTAAATCAAAATTTGGGAGACACTGGGGAATGAGAGGGGGAAGTTGTCACGGTACACTGGACATCTGATAATACAGTGATAAAAGGAAAAAAGAATAATTTCTTTTTAAAAAAAGGACTTTTTTTTGTTTTTTTTTTCCCATTTTTTGAATGTCTCAATCCACTAT
>JAQZBX010032749.1:0-25712 GCA_029593785.1 Cabassous unicinctus
TATATATATATATATATATATATATGTCCTGGAAAATAATACATTTTGATATTTATATGTAAAATGACAAACAGAAAAGGAAGGTGTGATGACGTAATGATATAGCAACTACCTTCCAAGTTGGAATTAACCAGTTTTCAATAAATTATTAGAAATGAAAAGAACCAAAATAATATATTTTGAGAATTCATTTATCAACATAAAGAACATTATTTAACAGATATGAAAAGACATCAATTTATTTTTAAATTACATTTAGCCACCTTACTCAGAGAAGATTCTCTAGGTGTAATAGTAAATAAGGACCTAGCTTACTTAGTCCATGACTGTTTCTCAAGAAGATATTCCTGGAACCATAGAAATCTAAGCAATCCTAAGAAGTTGTTGGCCTCATTTCCTTTCAGGTTAGAAATATATAGCCTAGATAGTTTAAGTAGAACTGCCTAAGGTTATGCAGATGTTAAGAAGCAAAGACAGGTATGAAGATCTCTTCCAAATCCCTGGCTGATCATTTCATTGAAAATTTTGGAATTAGTAAAGTTATTAGAATGCCTTTCAGTTTCAAAATGCATAAAAAATATTTAGAGCCAAGGCTACCACCAAAAAAAAAAAAAAAGTTTCTATTAACAGTCTAAAACAGATATGCTTCTCTTAAAGATCTCACTTCAGATTATCCCTTGACAATCAATTTTCTTGGATTTTGTGGGAAAGAAATATTGGAAATGTGGTTCCCTTTGAAGAAAACTTCTTTGAAAATATCCTATAAAATGCTTAGCAAATCATGACTTGATTCTAGTTTATGGATTACAAAGACAAGGATATTGTACAACAGCTTTCTCTAAGAATATCCATAATCTGGTAAATTGATCATAAAAGCTTATTGCAAATTTAAATATCTGAAATATTTATTAGAAGTTATTGCATCCATTTACCAGGGTTACTTATAAGCTATGTAGTATAGGCTAGGCATAGGTATAGTATAGATATGATCATTAGGCCTATGTATTGTGGAGGAGTGAACTCATTGAAAGCAAATAATTTAGTAGAAGGTCCCTGACATGACTACTACTAATTTCTGCTGCTGTAATCCTTTGGAAATTATCCATTAGAATTTTCATAAATATCTCTCATATGCAGGATTACATAATCTTTTGGGATTCATAAAGTGATTTGCATTGAAGTAACTGCCATATCATTTCTTAGATGAAAATAAAGTAACTTTTTTCATATCCTATCTGTAAAAACTAATACCTTACTTTAGCATGCCTAGGGTAATCGTATGTTCTCATTTACCTGGGAGAAATCCAGTTTATCTCTCTTGTCTCAACCTAATTTTTAGGAGCCTTCTTTCACTCTCAGAAGTATCCTGGTTTGAATGCGAAATTATTTGACAATTTTTACCCCATTTTATCATTTGTATATCCCCATATTGACAAACTGTGAAAATAACTTCTCTTGTAGTCAATTAAGATAGGCAGTTGGTTTTGATGAAAGACCTTCTGCATGGTGATTAAGAGTAAAGGCTTTGTGCCTCAGTTTTCCCATTTATAAAATGAGAACAATAGTAGTACCTATACCATTTGTTTGTTACAAGGATCAAATTGATTTCTTACAAGTCTCTACTTAGAAGGTACTTTTTGAGCATAGAAAAAAATACTCAATAAATGAGAGCTACTTTTACTTTTGTTATAGTCCCCTCTCATAGAGTTTCAACTTAGCTATTAGTTTATTTCATTTATTCAGTTAGAATTGGCAGTGTGATCTAAGTGATTAACGTTTCTCATGTGGATGGCTTATACAAAGAATTAAGACCATTTCTTCTCTATCTGTTCTGCTACCCATATATCATATTGACATACTTCTTAAATGGTCATTTTTCATAATAAAATAAATAAATACCTAGAAATTGCACTGTCCTCTCCATGGGAAAAGCTTCACTGAAGAGCATGTGAAGCATAGTATAAATTAATATTAAAAGCATCCATATCTAATACTTTTGATATAGTCATGTTTTACAAAACTGACATGTCACTTTACAACAGGGAAATTAAACCTTGGTTTTTATGTTTGTATTACAATAACAAAACATGTTTCTTATCATGTTGCAGATTTTTAGATTGCCTTATGATGTGATTATATTTTACTCTTTTTCTACCCATTTAGAATATTGTACCAACATAATTTGATAAGGAAATCAATACTTATATTAAACAAGCATTGTGTTAATAGCTGTTAACTTTTCTTATATGGTTGATCAAATGAAATCACATTTCACTGAAAATTTTGGTTCTTCCTTAAACAAAAATTGTCTTTTATTTGTACCCAGATTACAAAATGTATAGTGTCATCTAACTTTGACTACTTAAAGGTATAATAGCAACCATTTAAGTAACAATTTCCTTTTTCAATCCTCTTGCGCTTAATACGTATAAATTATGTGATTGTGACTGAATTGATACTGTTTGGTAGTGAAGTCAATAATTCCAATATGGAGGAATTCCATTAAAATTATCAATAATTGTTTGGTTTTTATATACTGTTGGACATTTTATATGATACTTGCCACAACATTCCAACTGTTCTAAAATGCAGTATTTTCCAAGGTGCTGTGAAATATTATTTTGGTGGATCCAAACAAGGGATCTACTATGTAATTTTACCAATGTGATCAACATGACCTAATTTTATTTTAGGATCTGAAAATTCCAAAATAAAGTTTTTCCTTTCCTCAGATTTTTAACATGGCCAACAAAAATACATGTGGCAAAAAAAGAGAGTTCTCTATATTAATCAAGGATTCTGCACAAAATGATGAGAAATAGTTGCTTTGGCATCTCACAGGTTTTATGTTAATCCAATCACTTGTTCAAATACACTGACCCTAAAGAAGAGCCATGAGTCACATACTATTAAGACTATTGTTGCAGTACTAATAGAGGAATTGATAATTTATTTCTGTTTCAAATTATGCTGTTATACATTCAGTATTTTTTTAGTTTGATGATAGCCTAGAATATATTCAACTCTATGCTGAATAAGCATATTATTCTCCTATCACATCTACTCTCTAAATATGTCTACATATTTAGAAAAAGAATCAACAGTCACGCAAAACCTCAATCCAAAGCTAAAATGCATAACAAATGTAAATGTTAAATTCTTCGAACTTTTTATTGGTCTTTCCTTCTATATAATCTGATTTTCTTTGTCTACTTTCTTTTTAGGATTATTATCATGAGTAGTAACTGTAACGTCTGTAAAATAACTTGAAGTACACATGGCAATTGAAAAGCAAGAAAAAACTGCTTTACTTAAATTAACTGCTACTACCCTCATCATATCAAAGAAACTTATAAATGATTGTTGAATTTTCTAACCAGGTATTTCAGTCTGAAGAATAGCCTAGGTCCACAATGTTATGTGCTATTGATTGGGGCTTTGAACAATTAATCATCCTATGTGTTTGAGATGAAATGGGATTATATTGACAAGTAATTTATTATAATTTTAACTTCTCAGGACAATTATTTAGACATAAAATTTAGACAGAAATGCCCTTTCTGATGATTCTTTTTATACCACATTATCTACATTGTGTGTAGATTTTCTAAAGGATTTGGAGATCATAAAAGCAAGTATGTCTTATTCCCTGGATGGATTATGAAACAGATTGTCTACTTTCCCAGATGACTTCAGTGACCTTTAGGATGTTATAAGAACTAGGGCAGCATAACTGCTATTACCCCAGGAGAACAACTGGCAGGGATATTTAAAGTTTGTATATACAGAAATATGAAAGGAAACAAAGACTCAAAAATAATTTTTGGAATCTTAAATTAGCCATATCTAAGAAACTATTTACTTAAACATTACGTATTTAAAATAGATCTCCCGGCAAACAATGGAATTAGGGGTTTTGAGAGAATCTGAAGACAATATCATAAGAGATAGGAATTCTAAAAAAATTTTAAGGTCAAAGTATAATTAAGCCAACTTTCTCATTGAGGTATATATACTTCACTTAACCCTATTGTTTCATAGACCACTAGCCAATTGTTTTGAATCTCAGCTAAAATCCCAAATTGCATAGTTGCTGAGAAAGGTGGAAACTGATTTTAGTCCTCATCAAAATCCAGCCTCATATACATGAAATGCCAAGAAATTTTATATTCCATAAACAGTTAAGATTGCATGCCCTTAGAATGAGTATTTTGTAAAACTCAAAGGGTTGAATTAAACTGGGAAAAATTTGAATTACTAGGTTTTTATTTGGTTTTGTAATTTTTAAATGACACTTTTAAAGAAATACAAAGTAGATACTGATTATTTTAACCTGAAATATTTTAAGCAACTAAGCCTTCTAAAATCTGCAAGAAATAAACCCTGTCAGAGTCACATTATCTTAATGAACAAATTTGTTTCCCAAGTAAATGGGTCCCAGTAATTTATTTCTTGAGTTTTAATGCAGGGACTTGATAGTGGGCCTCTAAACATTTTCCTTTACGTTCAGTTCTGCAGGACTATGGAATACATTAATTCATACCATTGCAGCCTAAAATATCAAGATATGAAGGCACTTATCTCTTTCTCAATGTCTTTATTCCAGATGAAGCCAGTAATTTGTCCCCTTTCCTCCCCATCTCACACCCAGCACTTAGATGACTAATGGAAAGCCAAGTGGGGAAGAAGTGGTTGGATGTCACTGAAAAGAGAGAAGAGGAGGTTTCTTCCAAATCTTATAAAAATAAATAGTTTCAGTATCTTGATATAAGTAAAAGCATTATTCCATAAAAGATTTAGATTTTCTGTAGTAGAATAGATCTTTTTGAAATGTTACCTCAGTAAATCTCCCAAATTTAAACTAATAATCCAGAAATTTCTGTGAGCAATCTCTTTTCAACACAGTGATATTAACACTTTCATAATGTTTTTGTATTAGAAAATTTCTTGATTATATCTGTAATATAAAAAACACACTGTAGTGCAGGAAACATCAAAGTGTCCATAAAGACACACCTTCAGTTCGTGTTATTTTCCAGTTTCATTGTAATGTATTTATTTTTATAGTGATACCCTGGGCTTTTTACCCCAAACACTATTAGAAATGATATATTGAAAGCTTACTCAGAAGCATTAGAAACTAAAACTTCTTGATTCTCTGGCCCACTTTTTATTCTATTATTTCTACTCTTTCGTGAAACATTTTGGACCAAATGCATTCTTGTATATTGTTTGAAGTTCACGTTCATTATATAGGTTTTATTTGGTCAGACTAACATATGCATGAGGGACCATTCTAATTTTAAGCAAAACATTGACTAGTCCAAAATGGAAGAGAAAAACACCAACACCTGGTTCAAAACAAAGCAAAAAAAATACTAGTCTATGCTAAAATATACAGGGTAACATTAGGCGGTTGGAAAGCAAAAAAATATCAGTCCCTTTCATTCTGATTCAATCTAATAGAGATAGTCTCAGATTCAAAGAACCTTGTAATAAGAGGGTGAAATATCTCATATTGATCATTTACTATCCACAGCTATTAGTGGCAACACAACTGTGGCTTCTCTTGAAATTAAAGTACAAAAGGAAAGATGCATCCAAATATGTGTGTGTGTATATATATATGTATATACATATACATATATATATATACTGTATGATATAGTTATACATGTTTAAAATTTTGAAAGATTGCTTAATCCAGAAGGTCAATTGACAACTCACTATAGTCTAGAATATCAGAGAATGTTCAGTTGGACAAAAATACAACTGGAAGTCCTCCAACAAAGCAGAAAGGAGTGGGAAAAAAAACAAGTCTTATAGGCCTTGTAACATTGCTGGTGTCAGGTATTATTTTCCCACTGTATGAAAATGTGACAAATAAATTCGTTATGAGTTACAAAAAAATATCTCCAAAGCCAAGGGTGTTTCCAAGTTGATACTTAACTGAACAAATGCATATTTTAGAAATCTATGGTTGTCTTTCTTGTCAGAAAATAGAAGAAAATAATGACCACAATGTGAGAATGATTTCCAGTCTCTGAGATCTGGAGTATGAGCTGATGATGCGTGCCTTGCTAGCAGAAGCAAATGCAGTGTAACACTTGCAGGCAGGCTGGCTGCAGACATTGACCATCTGCTCAAAACAGACTTCCAAAAGATCATCATGTCTTGTGATGGATAGACATGAATTTCAGTGTTCTGAGAAACCCAGTAAAGTAAGGCACAGTTATATTTTAAAAAAATAATAATTAAAAGGCTGGATGTTTTATTATTCCCAACCTACCCTCATAGTCTATATAGAGGATTTGTTCTATTCCATAACCATGTTTGTAGGGGAGTAATAACGATATCAATGACCAGAATTTGTGATAGTTTTTCTTTCAAGTGCATTATACAATAGCTTGTTATATCGTAATTGTAAGCAGATAATTGAAACTACTCCCAGAAGTTATTAAAAGCATTAAAGGGTGATTATAACTCAGTGCCTTAATGTTAAGGGAACATTTTGTCACTTTTTATGGAGTTGCCAGGTAGGTCACAAGATTAAAGTTTAATTGCCATTTTTCAGAAAAGTTGATTGCAGCAAAGTACATTCTCCAAGTTGAAGGTAAACAAGGGTACCGAGATAGAAGGAAGTTTAGACTTACAAAAAAATGCACAAAAACAGATGCATGTTTGAATGGCATGTAGTCTTCATGTTGAAATAGTAGGACATTGCTTGATGGATAATTAAATGTGGGCCATATTATGCCAGGCTATCGAATTTGGCTTTGATATCATGGAGCCGAAGTGGGGCATTGCAATATTTAAGAGGAAAGGAAAGATGCAAATAAATATTTTGAAACTCCAAGTGTGGTTTAATTTCAATAATGGACATACTGAAACCATTTTGTCTGAGCAGAAAATGATTGTGATTTTTTAAAAATAAAAGTATGATATCTAGGAATTTGGTTTATTTTAGAGAAAGCAACGTATCAGGGACTATTCACTCCAAAGCCCCTAATAATGCTCTTTATGGCAGTGTTTAGAGCTAATATTTTGCTCAGATGTTACAGGTATCTAGGAAATGTCATCTTTGCCTCAAAAATCACTGATTGTGGACAAATTTCTGTCCATTTCAATAGCCACTACCTTTAGTTCCTTGTTCAACTCAGCAATTTTAGAGGATTGGCTTCTGATTTGAAAATATCTCTACTTGAATCTAATCTCTGCCATTTACTAACTTTATAACATTATGCAAGTTATACAGCTTAACTCCAAGGCTTGATTTTCTTGTCTTTTAATTCATTAAAATAATGCTTAAAACATGAGCTCTATGTGAGAATTAATAGGGATAATAGTAGATAAAATGCCTAGCAGTCTCTCACATATAGTAGGCATTCAATAAGTGGTAGCTTTCATTATTGCTACACGTGTAGCTGCTACTGTTCTTGGTCTATAGTCTGTAGGAACAGAGCATTGTGGTGAAACCCAATGGATTCTAGAGTCAGACAGACCTAGATTCTATTCCTAGTTCTGCAACCTTCTTGCTGTGTGCTTTTAAAACTTTTTTCAAAGCATCCATTTCATTATCTGTAAAATGAGGACAATGATAGTGCCTGCTTCACAGAATTGAGCTGAGGATTGAATGAGAAAATGTCTTTATAGCACTTTGTAGAGCTATTTGTAAATTGTTGTTTTAGACAGTTTTTCCTGGTGTACTCGCTTATAATAGACAAGTGTTTCTAAGAGTTTCTGGGTCATAGTCACATTATTTCTTGTGGCCTTCTTTCCGACATATTTTAATTATTTGTATCTTTTGTTCATAGTGTTTGGTGAGCAGCACTGTGAGCCAATTTTGGAAAACTTGACAGTTCTATTACAGTTGGCATTAGGACTTTTAAACTTCTGAATGGATAAATAGTCACTGGATTTACTTGCCTTCTCTTTATCCTTATAAGAAGCCATTTTTAAACATTCACTTTTAATTCACTGCTCCTTCTGTGGCTATCTCTGGGGACATATCGTTATATACTCCTTTAACAAAGATTTTAGGAGGCTTCTGTGACTCAGCTTCCATTTAAGAACAGGGGATGTAGGCAGAACAAATCAGACCTGTTCCCATTATTTATTGTGTTTACAGTTTTATTTTGAAGCAAAAGTATAGATTTATGAGTATATGTATATGTTTTCTTTTTTTTAAGGAAAAAAAATTCAAATACAAGTGTTTTGGATTTTCTCCCCATTACACTTACTGTGAGATTTTATTACAGCCAAAAAAGGTTTTATCTCTAAGTACTCTTTTTCCTCCACTAGTTTCTAGAAGGTAGAAACCACATGGACCGTTTTATTTGTATGTCTGCATATCTTCTATGTTTTCTGTAAAGATATTTTGTCTAATATAAATGTGCCCATTAAAGTAATGTTTATTTATTCTAATTTTAATATGCATATGATATACCTCGTTCTTTCTCCTTGAAACTATTCTGCTATCCAGTATTTATCAAAGTGCCATCTTAGCATAATATTTATGAAAGAGGAAACCTCCATCTACAATTATTTCCAAACTTTATTCTTAAGTCAGAGCATCAGAAAGAAACAAAGGTATTTCATGGTATCTTAGTCCCTCAATGAAATGCCGTCAAATTATTATGTTTAAAACTTACATCATTTGCTTTGTCTATAGCTACTACAGATAATGTTTCATTAATTATAGCAATTGCTTCAAAACGTTGTCCACTTCATCACTTGGTAATCCCATTAACGATGTGATAAATTTAAAATTCAGCTCTAAACAAAGACTATCTTAGGCCCTGGTGTTCTGTTTCTTTTAGTAATGAGAATTAAATTATTGACAATGTACCCTTTTTCACTTGACTCTAAGGAAGATCATCATCAGACTTGAAGATCAACTGAAGAAATTATGTTAGCCTTCCTATGTTTGTTCTCTTTTTCATTGATCCTAGCTTTATATATAGAATTATATTTTATTATGGTTTCACTATGTTATCTCATGAATTTCTTTAAATTTATTATGGAACAAATCTAGGAATATAAGAGTGCATGCCAGTACAGATGATCATTTGGGAATCTATAAATTTGACCAAATTAATGATAAAAAATTAAGTCTTTCTATATTTTTAAAATTTCTTTTATTATTTATTTATTTATTTTAAAGATACTTAGATTATATAAATGTTACATAAAAAATATAGGGGATTCCCATATGCCCTGCTCCCTACACCTCTCACATTTTCCCACATTCATAACATCCTTCATTAGTGTGGTAATTCATTGCAATTGATAAACACATTTTGGAGCATTGCCACTAAGCATGGATTATAGTTTACATTGTAGTTTACACTCTCTCGCACACAATTCTGTAGGTTATGGCAAGATATATAATGGCTTGTATCTGTCATTGCGGTGTCATTCAGGATGATTCCCAAGTTCCGAAAATGCTCCTGTATTACAACTGTTTTTCCCTCTCCCTGCCCTCAGAACCCCCAGTAGCCACTGCCTCCACATCAATGATACAATTTTTTTTAATTTCTTTTTTTTTAATTTTAATTTTTTTAAAGATACTTAGATTACATAAATGTTATATGAAATATATAGGGGATTCTCACATGCCCCATTCTCCACATCTTCCATACTTTCCCACATTAACAACATCCCTATTTAGTGTGGAACATTCATAGCAATTGATGAACTTCCATACTTTCCCACATTAACAACATCCCTATTTAGTGTGGAACATTCATAGCAATTGATGAACATATTTTGGAGCATTGCCACTAAGCATGGATGACAGTTCATATTGTAGTTTATACTCTCTCTCAGACAGTTTTATAAGTTATGACAAGATATGTAATGGCCTGTATTTGTCATGGCAATGTCATTCAGGACAATTCCCCTTATTACACCTGTTTTTCCCTCTCACAGCCCTCAGTAACTCCAGTGCCACTGCTTCCACATCAGTGATATTATTTCTTCCATTGCTAGACTCATAATGAGTCTATAGTAGAATACCAGTAAGTCTTCTTTAGTCCATAGTTTGTTCTCCAATCCTGAGGATTCTGGGATGGTGATGTCCACTCCACCTCTAATTGAGAGGGGGCTTTGATCCCATAGGGCTGATGGATGGGACTATCTTGCTTGCAGTTGTAGACTCTCTTGGTTCCTTGGTATGGTGGTTATCCATCATCACTTCCTTGTTAGTTGTCCTGGGTAAGACCAATGAACTGGAGAGCAGGTGTTGCAACTCCGTTGAGATTCAGGGCCCATGGACAACCCAAAGATCTAAGTCTCTTGGGCGTACACATACCAATTTTAGTACTAATTATAGGTTCAAATAGAAGAACAGGAGAGCCGTGTGTAGGGAAATCATAACTGAGTCCAACTCTCTGTCACACTGGGGAGCATAAATTTCAAAGTAGGGCCCACTGCAAGGCACCTAACTCCTGGCTATCTGCTCTGCCTATAGTGTCTGGATGTCTCCAGAGCCCTCAGAAGCCCCGTTATTTGAGGTATTATCTACTTTGACATTCAGTGAGATTCTGCTGAGATGTGCATAAGCGAAACCTCTGAGATGACCTCCTGACTCACTTTGAAGTCTCTTAGCCATATGAACTCATTTGTTTTTACCTTTTCCCCCTTTTGGTCAGGGTCTTTTTCCAGTTGCATTGCTAGCTGGTGCTTGGTAATAATCCCTTGGTGCCAGGGAGGCTCATCCCTGGGAGTCATGTCCCAAGCTGGAGGAAAGATAATATATTTATATACTGAGTTCAACTGACAGAGAGGCCACATTTGAACGACAGGGAGATTCTCAGGAGGTAACTCTTAGGTACCCTGTAATACTATGCTAAGTTTCAATTTCAAGAGTAAAGGTTCATAAGCACAGTCATCAATATCAAGGGCCAGTCAATGGACCATCCTCCTTCACTAGTCATTGCCCCTGTACTCAGGGGATTCTTGCTGTTGCATCAGAGAATGTGGCAGAACTCCCCAGAATGGGAATTCAATATTCTTTAGATTATTGTGTGACTCTCCACCCACCATGACAGTGCTCCATGAACATTTGAACACATTTATATGCCTTATATGTATGCCCAAGTGAGCTTCCTCCCATGTGTCTCCCATCACTGACACCCCACACCAATGATCCTCCCCTGCCACAGTTCTAGCCCTTCTGTGATCCAAAACCTTTTCAAAAATGAAGCCAATAAAATAGCCAAAAACAATAAGAAAACAAAATAATGATAGTTTTAAAAATAAGAAATAATATACAAAAATTTTTAAAAAGATTAAAAATATAAAATTTTGGGATAATAAAAAATAATGAAAAAATATTTTAAAAGTTGTTTTTAGCCTTTCATCACTGTAGGATCTGTTCTCCTGTATGTACAGTGACATTTTCTTCCATTTGTTCCCCCAGTGTCTTACTTTTTTCAATTTGTCTCCAAAGAAGTTTTAGGTTACAGAAAAGTCACGTACCGAATACAAGGGACTCCCATATACCCAACATCCTCCCCCTCTTATCCCTTCCCCTATTAATAACACTGTATATATGGATGGTATGCTTGTTACAACTGATGTACAAATATTGAAACATAGCTACTAACCATGGTCAATGGTTTACATTATGATTTGCATTTTGGGCCATATATTTTATTTTAAAAATTAACAGTGTTAAGCTTACCAACCTCCAAAATAATTATTTCACTCATGAGTTCCATCAGAGGTCATCTGGTTCATTCTTCCAATTTCAGATGAGGAAACTGAGTTACATAGCAGTTAAATGAGTTGCCCAAGGGCAAAGCTTCATCAAGCAATTGCATGCTAAGATTCTTTGTTCTGCAGCATGCGATCATTGTTGGAAAAATAAATGGATGTAAACACTATCTAAAAAGCAAATGAAAATATTTTCAGTACAAATACGTAAGTTTAAAACAAAACAAAATACTTTAAATATTTCCCGTTACTCTCCTTTCATGCTTATGCATAAGTATTCTGAACTGTTTGGCCTTCATGAATATAATATTTGCTATTCTTGTCTCTTTACCTTTGTCTCTCATGCTATTGTATCATTCCAGAGTTTTGTTTCTTCTCTTTATCTGCCTAGAAAATTTGTAGTTGTCTTTTAAGAATCTACTCAAGTTTTTTTCTCCATGGAGACAGTTGTCCTCATACCAGATGATACAATTAATGCCTCTCTTTTTGGAGTCCTCTATACTACTTTAGACATTTCTATATGAGTTTTTATTTAAATGCTTTAAAACTAATAGGTTATATGTCCATCTCCCTGACTGCAGAGATGTGTCTCATGTTAAATTAATTCACTTTCTCATTAACTGAGAGTTTTGGAGTCAGGTGACTAGTATTAAAGATTGACACCATACATGCAGATACTATTATTCTAGAACACCAGGAATAATTTAAACTTGAACTTTAAAACTGAGACAACTGAAAAAGAACATTGATTTGTACCTCTAGGACCAATTATCCTGGTCCCAAATTCTCTTTAACATGTCCTGACATTGATGCATCATTTAGTATTCAAGTCATAAGCATTCTAATGACCGTAACTACTGCAGTTTAGATGCCCTGAAGCCTGGGGGGATTCTACCCCTGATGACTTTGTTAAGGGGAACAGATGCCCTGCTGCAAATATAATCAGAAAATTTTAAGATATCAAGAGATATTTTTTACTTATTTCACCAAATGCAATGGTTAAAAGACTGTCAAAAT
The DNA here is from genome assembly GCA_029593785.1 of Cabassous unicinctus. Classification (NCBI taxonomy): domain Eukaryota; kingdom Metazoa; phylum Chordata; class Mammalia; order Cingulata; family Chlamyphoridae; genus Cabassous; species Cabassous unicinctus. Next base: position 12,736 of record JAQZBX010032749.1, read on the forward strand.
TTCTGTTATGAACCAATATTGTCAAAGCAATTTTAAATTATAACTCCTTGCCAGTAACAAAGAAAAATTTTTAAAAGAAAGATTAACCCATTTTCATAATCTCTTAAGACAAAAAATGTCATATTTTTACTTGAAAAGTCCTGAAAGTTGACAGTTATTTAAATATGTATTTTTTAAAGCATCAGTGAGTGCAGCTTTAAAGGAAAATTTAGATTCGATGCTATTTTACATGAGATGGTTTCTTGTCATTATGCAATTTAAAAATAGAGAAAATGTTAAAGTATTATATGGAACCACTGATTGTTGAGGTTTTATTTTAATGATTTTTCAACTTGTAGAGGTGGCCTTAATATGGAAATCAAGTCAAGTACATGGTATACCCACCTTTTACATATTAAATAATTACTTCCATATCTAATAAGACAAATGATGAGCATCATAGTTATGGATTAGGTGCATTAAACAAAGTGAAAACACTAGTTCATAACTTTAAACACAGTATTATAGTAATATTCCAATGCTTTTGAGAAAATAAGACTATGGAATATTTCCCACAAAAATATATATAGTAAATCTTTATCTTTGTTTTAGCTCAGCATTCAGTGAATATTTTGATTATCATTCAACTTCATTCTTTTGTTGCTTTTTTCTGTATATCTTGTCTCCCAAATTAGAGTATAAATTATACGGTTAAACTGGATTTTATTTCTTAGCCCACTGCATATAGGTCAGAGTTCATTGAATTTTGGTTATAGTTGTCATTTTCTTTTGATCAAATGAATAAATATATTTATAGCAGGAAAGACATGAAGGTGAGTGCTTGATGAGGAAATAATTATTTTTGAAAGGTGAGAAATAGAGATACATGTTTATTTTATGTAATTCACAGTCAGGAAACGCATTATTTAAGGAAATTTAAACTGGGCAAAAATGCTAATTGGCTCTAGGAACTGACTTAGAATAAATGAGTTTAAGCAGGGGAAACTAAAATTGTTATATTTACCTGATAATGGTGAACAAGGTAAGACTAATACCTTGTTGCTTGTGGTTGTATAATCAACTCACCTTTGAGTGTTGTTAGAGTTTTATAGGCTTTTCCTTAATCCTCTTTCTAATCATCTCCTAAAAGAGATGTGCATGTGTGTGTGTGCATCTGTGTCTGCATGTGTGTGTGTATATTTTGATGGCAGGATGTTCAGGTTTTGGGAACTTAATATAGAAACTTAACCTATATACTTTATTTAAAGAATCTTGACCTCACAGCTTCTGCCCAGTGTATCTTGCCTAATGTTGACTTTTCTTTCAAAATGGCTGCTGTACAGAATCCTTGCCAGTTACTATACTAGAAGCATTTGAGTCATAACCAGATGAGCAGGTTTTCTATAATGAGAAGGCAAGGTTCTTAACCTTAACCTTGCCCCAAAGACCTTAACCTTGATCTGTTTCAATGGAAACTGCTGTGCATCTTGTGAAACTGAGAAATTGTTTGAGTGATGTTTATTTGTCCATGGAAATTTTTGAGGATTGTTCTGGAGCTCGCACTGTATCCCATAGTCAAGTTCCTAAGCTAGCTAGCCATTCACTTAGAACTCATGACTTGACAGGTTGGAAGATTCCTGTCTTCCCAGAGGTGCAGACTGGTTTCACTAAGTCCTTCTGAAAGGCAGAATTGTTCATTAGTCTCATGTTGACACTGTGACTCAAAAGTAAATACCGAGATTAAAGACAGGCTAAAAAAATACCAACCCATTTTGGGCCTTCTCGTTTCTATACCCTGCTTTACTTGCCTGCCTGCAAATCTTACTTTGTAGGTACTGTTACAAAGAGTCACAGAAGGTATGCACAGCCAGACTTCTTGAGGCATTTGATGTCCCTATCCAGCCCCTGTCACACTGTTTTCATGAGAGATGTGTTCATTTTAAAAGAGGCCAATGCTGGCCATGAGAGCAGCCTGACAGGACTCTCAAGTCCAGAAGAATGGCTTGATTTTCACCTGCATTTTGCTCTCGCCACCTTTGGGTTCCAATATCCCATTCAAAGTAGCACTTTCCTTCTCAGGACTCCTACTCAAAAAGTAGCCCTGCTCCTTAAGGTACAAATAATTTGTTCATCTAAATTACATGTGGAAGATGTATGTATAATTTATACATGTCTGTAAATTAATACTGGAAAGATTCTGTGTAATGTCCTAAAAGTAATAGAGAGCATTTTAAAAATATTTAACAAGTGGGGCTGTCATTAGTAACCCACACCCCTAATTACCCTGAGATACCAGTTTAACCAGCCATTCAGAGGGCACAATAACTTTTAGGTAGCTTTTAGGCATCCAAACACCATAGCCTACTCAGACCTCTCCTGATATTGTGGGGTGAGTTACATTTTAACTCCAGAATAAACCTGGGAGGATATTATTTTTATTTAGTTATACACAGATACCATAGAGTACATAAGATGGGTAAAACACACCAAAAAAGATCTAAGGGCTAACAGAAGCATACTGATAGAACCCTCTAGAAAAATTAAGATAATTTATAAAGATTTTTATATTCTGGTGTTTGATTCTGTCAGTTCTATCTCCTAAGCTCTCTCTAAGCTATATGTTTCTTTTTTTCTGTCTCTACAGCCTTGTTTGAACCCAGGCTACCTTTATCTACCTGCTGCATGATTATAAAAGCCTTGTACCTAATTTTGCTTTCCTCCAGTCCTTTTTCATATTGTAATATGTCAGGGTCATCTTTCTGAAACATAAACTTGATCATCTTTTTTCCTACACTTCTATGGCTTACCATGGCCTTTAAGATTAGGCTCAAATCACTTAACATGGTTTATAATGATCTTGGCTCATCCTTTTCCTTCCATACTCTTGCTCCTGCCTTACTGAATGTTTTCCAATTCCTCAAATTTGCCTCAATCTCTGTTGCTGAAGACCTTCGTTTGTGTGTTTTCTGTCCCCTCTGCCTGCAACAGTGTCCCACACAATCTTAATCTAACATTCTGTAGATAGGCTTAAATGTCAGGTCACATACCACTTCACCATTCTTTCCTTCACTTATTTCTTCTCTCATTAACTCATTTATTCAACACCTCCCGTAAGTAAGGCAGAGAAACAGAGACTGAAGAAGCCACGATGAGCAAGACAGCCTTTAAAACCATGGAATTTCTAGCACAAATTCACTCTGCTAAAATTACCTTATACCGTATACTTTGCATTATAGCAACTACCATCTAAACTAAGATAATGTCATCTCAAACATCAATTTCTGCATAGCCCAAGCATTCTCTCCCCACCAACTGTCCCTCATTAGTTAGTTTTTTTACTCATCGTTTATGTATCAATTTAAATGTTACTTCCTTATGAATTTCTTCCTGTGACCAAACAGAAGTAGAAAGGATGTGAATTGCTCTATCCTGCTTCAGTGTGGTCTCATATTTTTAATTTAAAGATTTAAATAATCTTGCTTAGCTCCTACTTTCCTTACTAGCAGATCTAACCTCAATCATTTTTCAGGGACCTTTCTTCACTCCTGTGGGAGCCTAGAAAAATCCTGGGGTTTACTCAATTAGGAAAATTAGGAAAGTGTTTCTGCAGCATTTTATGGTCACAGATAAGATGCTCATTACACAAATATGTGTGCTCCAATCAAAACCTGGCTGTTCTTCTCATGGCACCTGCTCACACCAAACCAGGACAGGTTCACCCAGCTTCTCTGCCTGTTAAATGCATGACACTTAATTGCTATTCCCTGGGCTTCCGTAGATGTCATCTTTGTCACAAGGTTTCATGACTTGCTGAGTTGCTACCCCTCTAGCCTACAAGTTTTATAGAAATTAATTCCTCTTCTCCATCCTCTTTTTTCTGTCTATTTTCAATGTAAAATTCAATCTGGAAAATGTCTATCCTTTCCCTCTTTGGAATTATGGGCCCATTTTCCTCCTGTTGGTCTGAAAATAAGAAGTTGCCCAGGAAGAAGGAAATTATACATTTACTAATTTCTTTTAAACCTCAGCAATTAATAACCCTGTGACAAAAGGATAGATAACCCAGTTATAGGCTTACAAAGCATTCTGAAACTTTCTTCATAGCACTTACCATAATTATAATTATCATTAATATAAAATAATGTGTATCTTATTGATATCATTTGTCTGTTTCTTTCCACTACACAATAATGCTTATATGAGGATTATCTATTTTGTTTATGCCCGAATTCTCAGAATTATCCTTGTGCCAGGCCCGTAGTAAATACTAAATAAATATTTGTTGAAAGAATAAAAGGTTGTATGGATGAATGAATGACTGAAATAATTAACATATGAATGTGAATAAATAAATTTTATGTTCTATGATATTAAGTTGTATCTGTTTTATTCACCAGTATATACCTAGCATCTCCCACATAATACTTAAGAGATATATTTATTGAATAAATAAATGAATGAAAGAGGAAAATGAAGGAACACACTCAGTTCCTTAGTACTTCAGTCACTTTTTCCTCTTTCCTTCCCTAGACATAGCTATTCTATTCTGCCTATTTTAATTTGGTTAGCCTTCTTCCTCTATTTAGAAATTCCTTGGTTCCTATCTCAGCCTAGGGCCACATACCCAATTTGTTTAACATCTTTTAAGTTTCAGCTCAAGGATCACATATGCCAAAATGCTTTTCCTTACAACTGTCCAATATCCTTTGTTACATGTCTATCAACGTTACTCTCACTATATGCATTAGTCATTGTTATATATCGTGGTCTCACATTCTGATCTGCATAATGTACAGTTCCTTTATTTAGTTAAAAGGGTCATGGGAGGAATTTGGCCGCCTTCTTTTTTCATGGAATTGAAGATGGAGTCACATGAACCTTACTTCCTAAAGTCAAAGCATCCTGACACCATAAAATGTAAGAAGTGAATCATGAAGGAACAAGGTGTTTTCTCATAAATATTAAGAGTAATCAACTCCAGCCTTCAATTCATATCTCCAGTTCTTTATGACTCATTAATATAGAGTTGTAGAGTGAAAACAAAAGAGCTTTCACATGAAAGTTGTGAGGCTTAATTTAAAATGAGATCATTTATGTTGAAAGGAGTTTGTAATCACTACAGTGCTTTTAAGTGCTTGGGGAAAATAAGATGAAGATTATGTGTCTATGAAAAACTTCAAATAATTCTGGTTAGATGTAAAAAGCTTGTTGCATTTGCATAATATTTTCCTTTTGTTAGGGGTAGATGGGAAACTGTATGTGATGGTGATATTAAGGAAGCCTTGTGTTAAGGAATTTTGCATTGCTATGGTTAACATGTTTTAAGAAAATGTCAGACAAATGCATTATTAACTTGAAACTTGTGTGAAATTTGAAAATTTGTTTACTGCATTTCCAGAGAAGCATTAGATAAATTAATGTTGTATTTCATGCAAGGCATTAAAAGGGATCTAAGAATATTCAAGGGAATCCTACAAATGGTCCCTTGGTTCCCCTATCAACAATTGATGTATATCTCTTGCCTGACCTTCTTGGTTAACATTAATTCTCTTGTGCGGCAAACTGCAAAGAAAAGTTTGAGGCTAGCAGAGGTTGGTTCATGAGGTTTAAGGAAAGGAGCCATCTCTATAACATAAAAGTGCAAGGTGAGTAGCAAGTGCTGATGTAGAAGCTGCCGCAAGTTATCCAGAAGATCTAGCTAAGATAATTGATGAAGATTGGTATACTAAACAACAGATTTTTAATGTAGATGAAAGAGCCTTCTATTGGAAGATGCCATGTAGGACTTTCATAGCTATAGAGAAGTCAGTGCTTGGCTTAAAAGCTTCAAAGAACAGGCTGACTCTCTTGCTAGGGGCTAATGCGGCTCGTGACTTTAAATTGAAGCCAATACTAATTTACCATTCCAAAAATCCCAAGGCCCTTAAGAATTATGTAAAATTTACTTTGCCTGTGCTGAATATAAGGAGCAACAAAGTATAGATGACAGCACATCTGTTTACAACATAGTTAACTGAATATTTTAAGTCCACTGTTGAGACTTACTGCTCAGGAAAAAAGAGTTCTTTCAAAACATGGCTGCTCATTGACAATGTACCTGGTCATCCAAGAGCTCTGATGGACATGTACAACAAAATGAATATTGTTTTCATGCCTGCTAACAAAACATCCATTCTGAAACCCATGTATCAAGGAGTCATGTTGATTTTCAAGTCTTATTATTTAAGAAATACATTTTGTAAGGCTATAGCTGAAACTGATAGTGGTTCCTCTGATGGATCTGGGCAAAATAAAATGAAAACCTTCTGGAAAGGATTCACCACTCTAAATGTCATTATGAGTACTTGTGATTCATGAGAGGTCAAAATATCAACATGAACAGGAATTTGGAAGATGTTTCCAACCCTTATGGATGACTTTGAGGGGTTCAGACTTCAGTGGAGCAACTAACTGCAGATTGGTAGAAACAGCATGAGAACTAGAATTAGATGTGGAGCCTGAAGATGTGCCTGAATTGCTGATAAAATTTGACAGATGAGGAATTGCTTCTTATGGATATGCAAAGAAAGTGATTTCTTGAGGTAGAATTTACTCCTAATAAAGATGCTGTGAAGACTGTTGAAATGACAACAAAATATTAATATTACATAATCTTAATCTGATAAAGCAGCAGCAGAGTTTGAGCAGTTTGACTCCAATTTTGAAAGAAGTTCTATTGCAGGTAAAATGCTATCAAATAGCATCACATGCTACAGAGAAATCTTTAGTGAAAGGAAAGTCAGTTGATCCAGCAGACTTCATTCTTGTCTTATTTTAAGGCATTGTCACAGCCTCTGCAACCTTTAGTAACCACCACTCTTATCGGTCAGCAGCCATCAACACCCAGGAAAGTCCTTTTACCAGCAAAAAGATTATGACTAACCGAAGGCTCAAATGATGGTTAGCATCTTTTTCCAATAAGATTAAGGTATGTGCATTTTAAATATATAATGCTATTGCACACTTAATAGCCTACAGTATAGTGTAAACATAACTTTAAAACACTGGGAAACCAAAAAAAAAAAAGTACGACTCAATTTATTGTGATGTTTGCTTTACTCCTGTGGTCTAAACTGAACCTTCAATATCTCCAAAGTGTGCCTGTACTTTATAAATAAATATATTCATATTATACTGCTTAGGTATAATGATCAGAATGGTTTCAGAAACCATTAGTTCAATTCTGTGCTGTCCAATGTGGCATCCACTAGCCACATGTGACTATTTACATATAAGTTAATTAAAATTAAAATTAAAGGCATCAGTCATCTAGCTGCATTTCAAATGCTTACTGCTCACATGTGGTTAGTGGCTACCATGTTAGCATAGATAGAGAACTTTCATCTCTGCAAATTCAAATGAGCAGCACTGGCAGGCAATACACACTCTTGATTTTACAACAAAGAAAGATGGGTGGAGAATAGTTGTTACTGTATCGTTGTTTGGAGAATAGAACTAATGTTATTCTTTAGTTTTGGTTTTGAAATCTTATTTATTTGACATTCATGGCTTAAATTATAAATTAAAGAGAATTTAAAAATATGAAAACACAGAGTTAGGATTGTAATTGAGGATATTTGAAAAGTAAAGTGGTCTTTTGAGGGAAAAGTTTTGTCAATTCATTTGTAAATGGACTGAAACTCATAACAACTTCAACAAACTGGTAGGAAACTAATAGATGAGTTTAATAAAGTTAAACAGTTTCTTTGAGTTGTTTATTTTGTTTCTTCCACTTAAGGTTACAGAATTGGCAACAATTTAAATCTAAGACTAGAAGGTAAGTTCCTATAGTGCAACTTCAGATTTGTTTAAAAACTTCATGAATATTTTTTTAAAAACGAAAAGAAGGCATATGAAGTTGCATAATTCTCATTATTAGGAATGAAAGTAGGAAAAAGAAAGAAACAAAACAGCCATTCAGTGAAAGCACATATTATCCTAATTAATTTATTAAAAATAATTTCATTTGGTGATGCCCTTATGTAGGAGACATTTAGTGATATTAAATACAGTGTTCTCAAAATGTCTACAAAGATGTTTTTAAAATGTCCTCTTTAAAAGTATAGTGATAGTATTAAAATCACATTTCAGTGTAAGGATAAAATATAGGGACATGGCATGCTGTAAAAGTAAATTAAAATATGTGAATAAATTGGGCTATGTAGCAGTTTGATATTATTATGAATTCCAAAAAGAATATAGATTATGTTTGTAAACTGGTGCATTCCTCTGGCGTGATAACCCTTTGATTGCATTAGATTCAGCTGAGACATCTGATTAAGATTAGGGTTTTGATCCAACTGCATCATTAGAGTGTGACTCAGCATCGATTCTCAGCTCTGTTGGGCTGACAAAATAGACTCTCACACGGAAGTAGACACAAAGAAGCAGATAAGTGAGGAAAAAGAGAAGGCTCCATTAGACATTGCAGAGGCCCCGGGAAGGAGGTGAGCCTGACAGTCTATAGCTGACCTTGTGAAGAGAACAGAGCAGCTGAGCCAGGAAAGAAATGAGCCCCGGGAAGAAAAACAAGACTTATGCCTGCCTAGAGCTGTGATAGAAAGAAGCTGGGTCCACAGAGCCTTAAGAGGAAAGAAGTAAGGCTGCAACCTCGCAGACATCGCCTGCCTCTTGCTTCACATGTGGCAAAAGACTTTGGGTGAGAAAATACCTCTTACGGTACCTTGAGTTGGACTCTTCAGGGCTTTGTGACTGTAAGCTTCTACCCCAAATAAATACCCTTTGTAAAAGTCAACAGAGTTCTGGTACTTTACATCAGCAACCCTTTGGGTGACTAATACAGGCTATATACAATAATTCAATTATTATACCTAAAGAAAGCATTTGTGGAGGATAATCAGTTAGGAAATCTTTCAAATTTCAACCTTATTTGAAATTTAATCGTGTCAAACATGTTGCAGATCTTATACTGCATTTTCTAACTGGATAAGATTATATTATGTTTCTAGGTATTTTAGATGTGAGATCAGAGAAGGAAATTATACTTTTCAAATCGTGGTGTAGTAAAATGAATTAGAACTTGTATTCACATTAATGTACCAAAAGATAATCCAAAGGCAAAAGAAGGGAAGTACATTCAAAGTAAAAATGAAAGATTTAGTTTATTTCAAAGAAATCAGGTCAGTGAAGGCTACTAAATATTTTCACTGGTGCTGCTAAAAAGAATTGCCTATTGCATGTTTGTGAAATGTGCATACTTAAGATTTCTCTAGGAAAGAAGTCACTTCTTTGATTATAACATATAATCAATCTACAAACAAAATGAATGAAAAAGGAGACAGTGTAAGTTCCATGAAAGCATATGCATTACCTGTCTTGTACATTGCTCACATCTCCAAAGTATCTGGCACTTAGAAGGAAATATATAAATGTGTTGAATAAATGAAATATTTAGTCTTTCTTTTCAAGAGTTCAAAAATCTCACGAGAGCCCAGAATTGGGTATGGGGCTGGACAAAATAAGAATTTCTGTAAAACATATCTTAAAAATATCTGATGCAAATAAAATGGTTGAGAGGATTGATATTTCATTTTTAATACCATATATTGAGATTGCATATCATATTTTGAGAATATATAGATTTCCATTATTTAGCTTGATAAAAGTAGGAAGTGGTACAATTAATCAGTTTTTAAATTTTCTTCCAAACATATGATTTTACTAATATCAACATCAATGTAAAGTGATGCATTATTTATTGATTTTCTTAAAACAATGTACAGGTTTTTATTTTCTTTATTTAAAATTATGAGTTCAGTTAGACCATTCCCTTTTTTTTTTTTTTTTAAGAGTTGTCAAAGGACTAAAGAGTTTAGTAAGAAATAAGAAAAAGAGAAAAATACACACCCGAGACCCGAGACATGGGTGTGGGGTGTGCTACAGGGTGAGACATGCACGTGTGGCCCCGGGGTAGACCTTTTTGAGGCTTTTCCTCCTCTCACCATATTAAGGAGGGATCTCAGCTGTATGTGTCATGATTAGTTGCCTTTCTACCTACATCTGTCAGCTTTCAGGGAACCAATAGGGAGGCCTTTCTGTTTGGAGTTACCCAGACATTCTTTTGAGCCTGGGACTTTCAAACAGAGCCTTGTGACCAGCATTTTTGTGGGCTTGTCAGCTGTAATGGTTATGGTTTATTTCTCAAAAAGTTGCCTCCCCTCAGGGGCTTTCTATATGGGATCCTGTGGCTAAGTTCTGACCAGCAGGGTCCCAGCTGTTATGGCTTTATTCTGACCAGCTGCCTTCCCTGTTTCCTATACTAATGTGCCTCAATTCTCCCCTCAGAGAGTTTATACCCTTATTCTTAAGGGGGAGCTGAAGGACGATGGTCATTCTTCTGTAGCTGCTACCCATTGGTTAGGGCAGTAGTCCCTGCCTGATGGGGTGTGAAACTCTGTGGCTATTCTATTAAAGTTAAGGGAAGGCTTATCTAGCACCATGGTTGGAACTGGATGAAATCCCCACCTGAGTATTACCTTGTCTGACAGGTGTTGATTCTGGAAGAAATAAACATAGAATTTTGAAGATAAATGGTCCTACTAAAAGGATAAAGAAGATGGTGGTAAGCAGCCCCAAAAAGGGGGCCAGCCATGGCATACTGACCATGAGAGTGAGAAATTCCAGGTGCCTCCAGGGGCTACATCCTCCCAAAGCTGATGGGCTTGATCTTGAAGGTTTTGAATGCTGTCTAGGACTGTTCTGGAGTGATTTATATAGAAACAGCATTCCTCCTTGAGGAACAGGCAGGTTCCTCCCTATGCTGCTGTTAGCATGTTTAGGGCTCTGTGATTTTGCAACAGCACAGCAGCAAGGGAGTTTATTTGTTGTCTAAGGACTTGTAAAGCATGGCTAGCTTCCTCTATGCTGTTATTTAACTCTAGGGAGAGATTGCAGTGGACCTGCTGGATTTGTTATAAACTACCAGCCCCAGTTCTCATGGCAGTTGTAACGCCTAGGATAGCTAGGAGAGGTATGAGAGGCACTGCTCTAGACATAAACTCACAAATACAATATAGGAATCAACAAGACAAGTGTATGGCAAGCAAAATAAAGACAGTACTTAAGAGAGCCATTCTTTTATCTTATAGGCATATTCATTAATTACTTAGAAAATGAATTGTTTACCAAGATTTTTAACACGTTCAATATCCCTCCACATATGATCTAGAATAGAAGAGATATTATTGTATTCATCAGCTATATAGGTACAGTACTTAAAACTAGTTAATGTACAGATTCCTCTTTAAGCTGCAGTTAATAGATCTAAGCTCCAGGTTTGCTATGTCATACATGTTGTCTCTCCATGGGAGCAGGCCATAATGCCAATTGTGTTTGTTTAGGTTCTACTCACATTACTCTCGTAATTATTACTCTGCTTGGTATATCCTTCACACAGCCAGCATGCTGCAGCACTGTTGGCCCTTGGAGAGAAGTTCCAGTGTTTCACCAGCCTGGTGTATATTGCCCTTTGGCTCTATGAAACAGAGCCAGTATGGAGGCAATTGACTATTCATTTTAAATTTTCTACATTGGACTTCCAATAATTAGAAAAAAAATTGTGTATCTAAAAACAGATTGTATACTATTTATTAGAGTCTGGGAGCATAATTTGAAAACATAATCCTAATTATATTATTAGGGAATCTGTATGTAATCTTCTTTAAGATCAGGGTAATATTTCTCTCTATCCCTGGAAGACAAATAAGTTTATTTCCAGCAAAATCGAGATAAAATTAATATAGCTGTAATATGTAATTTTCCTAAGTTTTAGATAAAAACTTTCTCTACACAACAATATTATTAACATCATGGCACTTGTACTTCAAGTAATTAGGTACATTTCAATTGAACACATCTTCAGTTTAAATTCACCAGTTCTTACATAATAGCTTTCTAAATTGATATGTATGGTTTTATAGTTTAGAAATTGAAGATCTGGGTTAAGTGTTTTGTAAGAAATCACAACTGTGGTAGAGCATCATCATTTCAGTAACTAAAATCCAGGGTATCATTTTCAAGAGTAAAATAAGAAAAAAAAAAAGCCACATATGAGATATCCATTAGACATTGACATTTGGAATCTCTCCCTTATTTGTATTCAGAATACTGTATTATACAATGCAATATTTATCTGGGATAGTTTTTATCCTGATGTGATATATATGTAGTATGAAAGTCAAGGAACTTCTCTACTGCCTGGGAACTTTCCTTCTCTGCATTATAACATGTTTTATAAATGTTTATCCTCTTTATGCATCTTCCTCTAGTGGCATTAATTTTTCAGTGTCATAAATTCCCCCACCCTGCTACCCACAAATAGCATAGTACACGTCTAGGCAGGCCTTGTCTCCAAAACTATGTGTAAATTCCCACATCTCAGACATTAACAAATTAAACATATATATGCATCATATAAACAAGAGATCTTGATGAGTAGCTTGAGATATTTTATAATTTGTGCTATGATTAACTGACTTTTCAACTTAATTTTAGATTACATTATACATCCTAAAGTAATTATTTTAATCTTACATTTTGTCATCTGCAAAAACTTGATTTTTTTAAAGTAGAAGTGCTAATGATTTGGTGGCAAACTAAAAAATCTATAAAAAGACAAAAATCCGTATTTAATGGCATGGTGAAGTATAAACATTTAGATTAGCTGTATTGTAATGAAACTTTTATAGCAGTGTTGTCATAAAATATTTCTAGAATTGTTATTAAAATTACATTGTTATTCTTGCTGTATGATGATCTGTTTTGACAAGAGGATATTTTTCTTTGCTAAATATAGTCTTGCATTTTCCAACTACTTCATACTTATAATTAATGAAGTTTATAAATGGCATTGATGATTAGGAAATCTCATTTTGAATGTCTAAGCAAAGTCAAAATATTTTAATAATTAAAAACTGGGAAATTTAACTATTTCAGTATTA